>CAJNDS010002148.1:406045-526045 GCA_905221605.1 Symbiodinium natans
GCCTGCAACCTCAACCCCCACCCTGAAACCAAGGAAATAGCCTGATCCCTAGCTGCCGCAACTGCCTCCCCAAAGAGCTCCCAAGACCCCCTCAATCAGGCTGCTGAAATCTTTCCCGGGGGCAGCCTCCTGAACCTTAAGCCCTACACCTTAAAACCCTAAAACCCTATAGCCTGTAGCTCTAAACCCTAAACCCTAAGCCCTAAACCCCAAACCCCAAACCCTGAGCCCCAAAACCCTATAACCTAAGCCCTAAAGTGCTCCCCAAGCCCTAACACCCTGCGCTGCCCTGCGACGCAGGCGGCTGAGCTCAAGCACCAGGACCCCGATGAGCTCTGGTGCCTTCGAAGCAGGGTTAGGGTTTAGGGTTTAGGGTTTAGGGTATAGGGTTTAGGGTTTGGGGTTTAGGGTTTAGGGTTTAGAGGGTTTAGGGTAAGGTTTAGGGTTCAGGGTTCAGGGTTCAGGGTTTAGGGTATAGGGTTTAGGGTTTGGGGTTTGGGGTTTAGGGTTCAGGGTTTAGGGTTTAGGGTTTAGGGTTTAGGGTTTAAGGTTTAGGGTTTAGGGTTTAGGCAAGTTGCATCATCAAATGCTGAACGTCACTTCATCGCACTAAACCTCGAGCACGGATTTCTAGGGTTGAGGGTTAGGGCTAAACCCCAAACCTCATACCCCGAACCTTGAGGGTGAGCTTCAGGGGTTCAGAGTTTAGGGCTTCAAGATGTTGCGTTTTGTCCTCAGAATTGCTAGCGAGGGGCGCCGGGGGAGATCAAGATTTTCGGGCTTAGGGTTTAGGGTCTGGCCCTTCAACCCTGTAAATCCTAGAGCCCTGAACCCTAAACCCTAACCCTGACCCTTAAGTCTGAACCCGAAACGAGGCGCTCCCTATGAAGCGTAAAGCCCTAAGCCCCGAAGCCCCTAAAGCCACCACAGCAGTCACGCACAACTGGGTTTAGGGTTTAGGGTTTAGGGTTTCGGGCTCCCCAAACCCTGAACCCTGTCTACTGTGCAACTCGGGAGGTAAAAACCCCAAAGCCTGAGACCAGAAACCCTAAACCTTAAACCCTAAACCCTAAACCCGAAACTCTAAACCCTAAAACCCTTAAGAACCCTAAACCCTAAACCTTTAAAACCCGTAAAACCCTAAGCCCTAAAACCCTTATAACCCTAAACGGCCTTGAACTGTAGGGTCACAGGAGGGCCAGCTCTCTGGGGGCACAAAGGGGACCCCCAATATAGATCCCAAAAATGTAGAACCCCCTGATAATAAGTACCCCAATAAGCAATAAGGTACCCCTAAATTCGGAGAAAAAAAACCTAAACCCTAAACCCTAACCCCTAAACCCTAAACCCTAAACCCTAAACCCCAAACCCCAAACCCCAAACCCTAAACCCTAAACCCTAAACCCAAGCGTGACGACCAGGTGCTTGGAGCTCTTGGAGCAGACGGGGATCGTGACCGTTCCAGGTGCACCTGAGGGAGGGTTCAGAATGTGTAGGCACTGTTTAGGGTGTTTAGGGTTTAGGGTTTAGGGTTTAGGGTTTAGGGTTTTGAGCATCTTTTGTGCCTTGTGGAAGTAAATTGAAGATTCAGCCTCCAGGGCCCTTTTGGATCAATGTGCTTTGTGTGGTGCCAGCTTATTGAGACAGAGAACTTTGCAAGTTTCGTAATGAGATCACATACAGCTTCTATCAATCCTGGTCTTGAGGGTTTAGGGTTTGGGGTTTCGGGTTCGCCAGGGATTTGTTGCGCCGTTTTTGTTGGTAGGGCTTAGGGTTTTTGCTGATTCGGGTCTGGGGTTTCGGGCTGAACCTAAGCCCTAAACCCTAAACCCTAAACCCTAAACTCTTGGGGGTTAAGGATTCAAGGTACTTAAGCTCCTTCAATAGCTAGGACCCAGACTTGGCCCGGATTCGTTTTTAGGGTTTCGGTCCCCTTCTCAGCCCCAGTAAGCCAAGATGGGCAACCTGGGCACCCGGTTTGTTCCTGGTGTTTAGGGTTTAGGGCTTTAGGGCTTAGGGTTTAGGGTTTAATTAGGGTGTAGGGTTTAGGGTTTAGGGTTTAGGGTTTAGGGTGTAGGGTGTAGGGTTTAGGGTTTAGGGTTTAGGGCTTAGAGTCCACAAGCATGCTCCTTAAATCAGGGGTGCTGCGCTCTCTGGGGGCGCAGCTTTCGAAGCCCTCAGCTCCTTTCCGAGACCGCTAAGCCTCAACCCCTCCCATCTCTGCAGGCAGTGGCTTTGGGCAACAGGAGGTCTGGTCATGGGGGAGGGCGGTGAGAGGGGCTTCTGAGAGGTTCTGCTTCTTGGGGATTAGGGGTTTTGTTGCTCTGATGTTGGGTTGTGTGTGTGTGTGGGGTAGGGGTGAACAAGCCCGGAATTCGACATGTTGAAGACATGACATGAGCCCTGAGGCGTGGGGTGGTGTTGCAAAACCCTAAACCCTAAACCCTAAACCCTAAACCCTAAACCCTAAACCCTAAACCCTAAACCCTAAACCCTAAACCCTAAACCCTAAACCCTAAACCCTAGACCCTAAAGGGCTCCAGTCTACCGCATGCCTGAAGCCCCTCTAGCCCTAAGCCCGGCAAAATACCCCCGAGACTTGGAGAAGAAGAGCCGACCGCTTCATGTGAGGTGAGACTTGTGACGACGTCTTTTGGTGGGGGTGGTGGGGGGGGGGGGGGGGGGGGGGGGGCCTAAACCCTAAACCCTAAACCCTAAACCCTAAACCCTAAACCCTAAACCCTAAACCCTAAACCCTAAACCCTAAACCCTAAACCCTAAACCCTAAACCCTAAACCCTAAACCCTAAACCCTAAACCCTAAACCAGAATGCACACCCTTGGTGTGTCTTGGTAGCCCAGTGGTGCCCTATACCCTTCTTCTTGGTTCTGGGTTCTCCCCAACCCTTTAAAAGGGGTGCCCGTGTGATAATATGGTTGCTGGGCTCCCAAGGCGCGTTGAGCTCGTCGTACGCACAGTTCTACTCATGTCATGCACACACACACATAATTGCATGCAGTTTGAGTAGCTAGATTACCACTTGGAACGTCCCCACCCTCTCCCTGAACCCAGCTGCAAGGATTTAAGGCTGCAGTGTTGGGACGGGAGCGCTTTCCTTGTGTTTTCCATGTTGGTTCAGTTTTTTTCGGGTGAGCTTGTTCATAATTGAATGTTTGCAGAATTACAAAGTTATGTAATCAAAACTCAAACAATCAAGTTTACCAAGGGGTTCGTTACATAGTAATGTGTATCAATATATGTACAGCATATAGCCAACATGTAGAACACACCCTATACACGTTTATATACATGCATAGTAGATACAGCTCAAGGATGTATCATTCATATTTGCATCCGTGAAAACGAAACGGCTGAGCTCCCAGACCAAAGGATCGCAGTACCCTAAAATCCTAAGCCTAAAACCCTAAAACCCAAAAACCCTAAGCCCTAAATTTAAGAGCCTCCGGCTCAAGCCGCCGACCCCGCTGGAGCATAGTTGAGAGGTCGAAACCCGCTCGCATGGTTCGAAGATCATCCCAGCCTGCTCGGCAGAGTTCCAAGCTCAAGCCAAAAAGACAGGTGGGTGGGGGTGGGGGGGGGGGGGGGGGGGAGGGGGGGGTTGGGGGGAGGGGGGGTGGGGGGGGGTGGTGGGGGGGTGGGTGGGGGGTTTGTGGTTCTGGTGGGATTTTATGCTGAGGGCGGGCCCGTACCCCCTGTGCTGAACCTGTTGACGCTTTTGGGTGGCGCGGTCCTCCACGAAAAAATTGTGCACCGCCCCCCTCCCCCCCTACCCCCCCCTCTCCCCCCCCCCCTCCCCCCCCCCCCTCCCCCCCCCCCCCCCTCCCCCCCCCCCGCAGGGCACGTTCCACTTCCGCACCACCATCTTGCCCCCGGACGAAGTTTTGGAGGTGGGGCCCTTAAGGTTTAGGGTTAAGGGTTAGGGTTTAGGGTTAGGGATATTTCCCTGATTGGGTTCAAGAGGATGATGTTTTTCTGAGTCTTTCTTCAGAGGGTTTTGAAGGGCCATGCTATCGATCGAAGGCCTTGCTTGCGACATGGTTGTGTTGCTTTCGTGCCGGGGCTACCCCCCCCCCCCCCCCCCCTGAGTTCCCCCATAAGTAGGGCTATTCAGGGACAAGTCAGCCTTATCAACAGCTATCTACGGGGGGAACCTAAGGGGAGGTTGTGTAGAGGGGCGTAGTAGGGAAAGCCATGAACAGAACCTAAACCCTAAACCCAAAACCCTTTTAGCTGTCAAAGATGGCCTGCGGCGGCTCAGAGGTCAAGGAAGTCATTTGTCGGACCCTTTAGGATCTTTGTGGTACTTTACTGTAACTTTAGATCCTTACCTTTTTTGGGTTTATTGGGTTTCTTATTCAGGCAGCTAAAAGTTTAATTTATAGCTACCCTCCTGAGTGCAGCCAAGGGATGTGCCCTGGCCCTTACATTCCCTTTAGAGGATCTTTAAAACGGTGGCTTCCGAAATTATGGGGGTACCTTATTGGGGTCCTTATGACAATGGAATCCTACTATTTGGGGGTTTAGGGTTTAGGGTTTAGGGTTTGGGGTTTAGGGTTTAGGGTTTAGGGTCTATTTTGGGGGTAAACCCCCAAAAGGGTCCCCAAACCCAGGGGTACAGCCTTCGGGGTCCAAGGTAGAGTCCCATGAAGAGAGGAGCTCAGGCTTGTCTCCGAGCTTAGGATTTAGGGCTTTGGGTTAGGGTTTAGGGTTTAGGGTTTAGGGTTTGGGGTTTGGGGTTTGGGGTTTAGGGTTCAGGGGTTCAGGGGTTTAGGGTTTAGGGTTTAGGGTGTAGGGTTTAGGGTTTATGGCACGGCCCTCTCCAAACCCCAAACCACAGACTCTCTCGCTCCTAAGCTACTATTTGCTTAAGAACCCCCCCTCCTGCCGCCCCGGCCCCCCCCGCCCCCCCCCCCCCCCCCCCCCCCCCCCCCCCCCCCCCCGCCCCCCCCCCCCCCGCCCCCCCCCCCGCCCCCCCCCCCCCCCCCCAAAAAGAACCCCCCCCCCCCCACAAAAAAAAAGCATGAAAGGAAAATAAAATAATGCCTATGTTGCCCTTATGAGGAAGACTGTTGTGATTTTTTGGGGGGTTTGTGACGCACCCTAAATAATCCCTTAAAGGATGTGTTTAGGGTTTAGGGTTTAGGTTTTAGGGTTTAGGGTTTAGGGCTTAGGGTTTAGGGTTCCCAACTAAGAACCAGGGGTCTTGTGCCGAATTCCTCCACCCGCTTGGCCCGAGGATGTCGTTCGCAAGCTCACAGCCTTCCAGGTGCCGTTTAGGGTTTAGAGCTTAGGGTTTAGGGTTTAGGGTTTAGGGTTTAGGGCTAGGGTTTAGGGTCTAGGGCTAGGTGGGGAGGTTGGGTTCCCCTAGCTTTCGACTCAAAGCCCTCGTGTTTGAAGGCATTCACAGGCGGCGCGCCTATCGCCAAGGTTCCCTACAGGGGCCAAACCACTAAAATCTAAGCCCTAATATAGGGGTCGGAGGTACTTAGTAGTTGCATTCCCTTCTGCCCCCTATAAAAAATAATATTGCGACACCCACTTCTGATCATGAAGGCTCCTCTGTTACACGGCTAAAGGAGGGACCCGACTGTTTGTATGAATATCATACTGGTATAGTGTAGGGTTGCACGGATACGGGAATCCAGATCTACTCTTGTTTCTTGACCGGAAAGTACAATCCAGGACCTCTTGAGGTGGCCCCATCTCTCGCCCTAGTACCGTTTTTTTGTAGCCTTGATTAGAAAGATGCGGTAGGAAGGAGTATCATGACTGCATGCCCGTGGTATTCGTGCGACATCTTCGGGTAGCAAGTGCCTCTGTTCATAGCGAGAAAGGTAGACAGACTCCCATCCGCGATGGTGTGATGCCCATCGACTTTCTGTCACTTTGTCAGAAGACATTTTCCCTTCCTCATGTCGGGATCCGAGCCGCGTGCTCTGACAGCACCGCTGGTCAACCAACATATCGATGATGTTCTCCAGGACATGAACCCTATCCTAGAGCGAACCCAGCGACCTGTCCTCAAGCGTGTTACCGACTGGACCACGCTCTTGCCCAGCGACCTTCGTATGGACACACCATGGTATTTCGGAATGCTCACCACATCGCCTTTGGACCCTGGACCTCCAAAAAAGTCCGACCTGCTGCCTCTCGGTAGGCCCTTGGGACATATTGTATGTGCCCTTATTTGGGCCTGAAGAGGATCATGTTCACGAATCCCTAAGCCCTAAGCCCTAAACCCTAAACCCTAAACCCTAAACCCTAAACCCATGCGCCATCCTAGGTCCTTCTACATCGGCTACTCGACCTGGGATGGGCGGTGCCTCTTCCTCGATCAGCTCCCTGAGGGAGACGAGGAGAGTGAGCAGCTTTACCTCAAGACTCTGGCCAGGATTGCCCAAAGGACCCCCCTGGGGCTCTTAGCAGGGGATGGGGGAACTAGGGCCTCTTCACATGCCCTTTTAAGGGAATGTACGTATATATATATATATACATATATATATATATGTATATATCTGTACATATATATATGTATGTATATATATATATATATAATGAAGGGTGCCTGATTGCCTCATTCCCTACTAAGAAGCAGCCAGAGGATTGGTTCGAAACGGCTGACATGGAAGAGGCGGTCGATTCCGGAATGGTACCAGGATGGGCCACCTCGGGTGTCGGATGACTTGCTGGTCCTTCGGATGGATCGGCCGGCCATGGAGCACCTGAGTAGCAACGAAGGCCCTAAGCCCTAAACCCCAAACCCTAGACCCTAGACCCTAAACCCTACACCCTAAACCCTAAACCTCAGCAACTAAGGTCCTATGCCGGCTCGGGAGACTTCGGAGGAGGAAAGGCTTTCGATCGGACCCTCGTCGAACAAGAAGCTCCTTGCCCGCTTTAAGCGACAGGTTTAGGGGGGTTTTAGGGTTTAGGGTTTAGGGGGTTTAGGGGATTTTAGGGTCTAGGGGGTTTAGGGGGTTTAGGGGGTTTAGGGGGTTTAGGGGGTTTAGGGGGTTTAGGGGGTTTAGGGGGTTTAGGGGGTTTAGGGGGGGGGTTTAGGGGTTTAGGTTTAGGGTTTAGGGTTTAGGGCGCTGGTTTTACCTTGGGGGGGGGGGGAGGGCTGCCAACATGCAAGATTTGATGTTTGGTTTTTCGGTACCCGAGCCCCCACAAACTACCCCCCCCCCCCCCCCCCTATGACTCTTGAAAACGGGTTTCCAAGAACAGTGGAGGTAAATGAATGCTTGGAAGCTCGCAGCTCTCTTGGCTTAGCCTTCAGTCGAACTTTCCCTAAACCCCCTAAACCCCCTAAACCCTAACCCCCTAAACCCCCTAAAACCCCCTAAACCCCCCCCCCCTAAACCCCTAAACCCCCTAAACCCCCTAAACCCCCTAAACCTAAAACCCCCTAAACCCCCTAAACCCCCTAAACCCCCTAAACCCCCTAAACCCCCTAAACCCCCTAAACCCCCTAAACCCCCTAAACCCCCTAAACCCGAAACCCTAAACCCCTAAACCCCTAAACCCCCTAAACCCCCTAAACCCCTAAGCCCTAAGCCCCAACAGCCCGGAAGCCCTAAACCCTAAACCCTAAACCCTAAACCTTAAACCCTAAACCCTAAACCCTAAGCCCTAAACCCTAAACCCTAAACCCTAAACCCTAAACCCTAAACCCTAAACCCTAAACCCTAAACCCTAAACCCCGGAAGGTCGGCCCAGAGCAACATTCAGATCCGACTGGCTGGTGCCACTGATGCCGACGCCGACGCCATGGCACGGCTTGTGCGTGGCCTTGCGATCTACACCGAGGCGCCGGTTTAGGGTTTAGGGTTTAGGGTTTAGGGTTTAGGGCTTAGGGTTTAGGGTTTAGGGTTTAGGGTTTAGGGTTTAGGGTTTAGGGTTTAGGGTAGCCACGTCGTACCCTTCTGCATTCATGTGTGTGTGTGTGTGTTTGCGTTCTCGATTCCCTTGTGAAAGTAGCCAACCCCAAAAAGGGCATCGTTAGTTTAGTGTTTGATGTGGTTGTACTTTATATTGGTTGGTGGTCTCTCTAGCCAAGGTTTCTGTTTCTTTGGGCATTTGTTCGTGGCTCTTATTCGGGTATCTAGGGGCTATATTAAGGTACAAGGGTAACAGAAAAAGAGGCCACCGTCCTTAACGCCGAGAAGCCCGGGTCTGCTCAGATCCTTCCTACGACCTAAACCCTGAACCCTAAACCCTAAAATTTAAACCCTAAACCCTAAAAATTTAAACCCTAAACCCTAAACCCTAAACCCTAAGCACCCTTGCGTCCTTGCGCTCTTCACGTGACAGGCGGGAGAGGAGGCAGTTCGCTGCACCGCCCAGGACTACTTTGTGGATGGTGGCGGGTCGGAGCCCCTGTACTATTGCCTACTGCTTCTGAGCCGCTTTAGTTTTTGGTTTAGGGTATAGAGTTTAGAGTTTAGGGTTTAGGGTTTAGGGTCTAGGGTTTAGGGTTTAGGGTTTAGGGTTTAGGGATCTGTGCACCAAAACTACGATTCGAATGTGGGTTCCTTATCCCCTGCCCAGGATCGATCACATTGACACCAGCACCGGTGAATTAGCAACGTGTGGCATTGCAGTCGTTTACTTCGGCTACTACATGAAAGAGGGGCGCTTCCTGTACCTGGAGGACCTCTATGTCGAGGAAGCGTATCGAAGTAACGCGGATATTGTTGGAAGTTGACGTTATATAGCAAATGAGATGGTGCCCTTACTGTGCTCACGCAGTTTAGCTACTATTTGCTTAAGAACTTCCCCCCCCCAAAAAAAATAATAAACACTATTGAAAATCACAAGTGTTCTTCCTTACATGGGCACTATAGGGAGTATTATCTTGCATGTTCTGTGGATTCTTGAGCAAAATAGTAGCTAATTCTTTGAGTTCCTGGGCAAGAGCCCAGGCAAGGGAGCTGGGAGCACAACTTTGAAGGCTTTGGCAGAACTCGGCCTCCGGTTGGACTGTGCAAGTTTTTACTGGCTGCTCGGTATCCTAGGTAGGATAAGGGGGGGGGCCCTTCAAATGGAACCCTTCTTAACCCTCTTGTGGCTCTCTTAAACAGGGACCTTATTCAGAGGGTCTATATCCCCAAGGGTCCCCCTAATCCTATCCCCTACGGTAGGCCAGTGGTACCCTTTTCCCTTTTTTTGTTGGTTAGCGGTTCGGGGTTTTGGGGTTTAGGGTTAAACTCCAAAATAGGGCGACCCTTTTGTAAGATGGTTACTGGGCAAAACCCTGAACCCTAAACCCTAAACCCTCAACCCTCAACCCTCAACCCTCAACCCTCAACCCTAAACCCTAAACCCTAAACCCTAAACCCTCAGGCTCGCTTTGGAGTGGAACCGGCCGGCCTTGGAGATGTACACCAAGATTGCCGAGGTGCAGGAGGGACTCAAGGTTCACACGTACGCGGATGAGAAGCTGACCGAGTTTGCCGAGGGGCTTAGGGTTTAGGGTTTAGGGTTTGGGGTTTAGGGTTTAGGGTTTAGGGTTTAGGGGTTGGCGGTGTAAGCCTTCCACGCCACCCTGTTCTTTGTCGGTTCGGGGTGGCCATGCCCTGTTGCAGAGCTCTTCAGGGTTTAGGGTTTAGGGGTTTAGGGTTTGGGGTTTGGGGTTTAGGGTTTAGGGTTCAGGGCGTAGGAAGTTTTTGGGGTTGGTGTGCGCTTCTGCTTGGAGCAATGAGCCGGCATCCGCAGGGGAACACGCGTGAACCCCAAACCCGTTCCGGAAACCTCCACAAGCTTTGGAGAAAAAAGGGTTTAGGGTTTGGGGTTTGGGGTTTAGGGTTTAGGGCTTAGGGTTTAGGGTTTTTCAGGGTTTAGCCTGCCCCCCAGTCAGAACACCCTTTGGCGCTTTAGTAGGGGTTTCAGGGCTTTAGGGGTGTCATGGCTTTAGGGTTGTTGTAGGGCTTTTAGTTTGGAAACGGCGCTCTTGAACCAACCCACAACCCCTAAACCCTAAGCTTCAAACAAGGACCCCTCAATCCCGAGACCGAGTCCCCAGTCCCCTACAATCTACGAAATTCCCGAACGCTTTGAAGGCAGCAAATTCCTAGACTCAATCCCTAAGCCCTAAACCCTGTAAACCCCTATAATCTGTTAATCCGCAAACCTTCAACACCACAAAATCTCCTAGAATCCCCCTACATTTTCAAGTCATCAAGCCCTTATAACCCCAGCACTAGACCCGAATTCCTAAACCCTAAACACTCAACGCCTTGTAACACAAGACCGCATTGCAGAAACGCTTGTGGCAGGTTTTGGGATTGAGGTGTTTAGGGTTTAGGCTTTGTAACCCCATACCCCAAAACCCTAAACCCAACTAAAGAATGTACCTTAAATCATATTCGGGTCCGTATTATGTTCCGAAATTGAGGGGTATTGGGCCCTAAACCCAAGGCCTTTAGGGTTGAGGGTTTGGGGTCTAGGGTTTGGGGTTTAGGGTTTGCTTTAGGGTTTAGGGTTTAGGGTTTAGGGTTTAGGGTTTAGGGTTTAGGGTTTAGGGTTTAGGGTTTAGGGTTTAGGGTTCAAAATTCAGGGCTTTCCGAACGCCAGGAGGAGTTCAACAAGAAGTACTCCGGCGGGGGCGGGGGTGGCTACTGAGGGCCGAGCCCTCTGGGGGCAAGCCCTGAACCCTAAACCCTGAACTTGTAGCCCTAAACCCTAAACCACCCTAAACTTGTAGCCCTAAACCCTAAACCCTAATCCCTAACCCTTAAAACAGCTCATTCCTAAACTCTGAGGTTGCAAGGGCCCCTAGTATGGTCCCTCCTTCTTTGATAGGGATCCGAAGCATGGGCCCTGAGTATGTACAATGTATATAAGCGGTATATAGCAAGGACCCAAATTAAGGGCCCATACTTCGGATCCCCTACATTCCTAAACCCCTCAACCCTCAAACCCTTAAGCCCCTTAAGCTTAAGCCCCTTAAGCCCCTTAAGCCCCTTAAACCCTAAACCCTAAACCCTCAGGATGTGTGCTCCACAAATCCGGGCACGTGTCGTGATCAAATTCAGGCTTGAGGCTTAAGGCTTACAGGCTTTCGGGTTCAGGGTTGAGGGTTTAGGGTTGCATCCAAAACCCTAAACCCTGAACACTAAACCCTAAACCCTAAACCCTTCAGGGCTGCAGGGTTCAGGGTTTGCCGAGCCCCACGCCTCCTTGAGCAGCTCGCTCCTTTCGAGCATTTCGAGCAGACGTTACGCGTCCGCGGCGGAATCCGTCGATTTAAGTTTGCGCCGAGTGCTCCCCCGCTAGTTCCCCTAGCTTCGGGCTTGACTCAGCTAAGCCTAGAAGGCTACAAAACTAGAAACCTACCTATAAACCTACAAGCAAGTACACCCTCAAAACCCTATCCCGAAGGCATCTGCGAGCGAAAGAACCCTAGAAGTTTAGGGTTTAGGGTTGAGGGTTGAGGGTTTAGGGTTTAGGAGCTGTTGCCCACATCAAGCCCCATAAAGCCCTGCAAACCCAATATGCCGTAAGCCCTGCAAACTCCAAACCCTCAGCAACCATGAATCCCAAATCCTATAGTCTAAAGCCTAATTCCCCAAATGCCCTAAACCCTAAACACTAAAGACCTAAACCCTAAACCCTAAACCCTAAACCCTAAACCCTAAACCCTAAACCCTAAACCCTAAACCCTAAAGCCTACCGTCATTGGCGTCTTCGGAAGAGTGCATCCCGGGTGCGCTTTCCGGGGTGAGGGTTGCGAGGGCCACGGCAGGATGGAAAGCGCGGGGTTTTGAATTTTGGGCTTATAGGTTTAGGGTTTAGGGTTTAGGATTTAGGGTTTAGGGTTTAGGGTGTTTAAACTCCAGACAGTTGGAACATGGTTGAAGGACGATGAGAGCCGGGAGTTCCCTTCGTGTACCTTTTGGGGGTATGGGGATAAGCATGTTCCAGCTCTTTTTGAGTTTACTCTAGGGTTTAGGGTTTAGGGTTTAGGGTTTAGGGTTTAGGGTTTAGGGTTTAGGGTTTCGGAATTTGGCGTGCAAGTTTGGCGCTGGTAGGCTGCAAGCTCAAGATCCAAGCGCACAGTGTTGCAGGACCCAGAGTAGGCCCTTGTTCTGCTTTTTTTTTTTTTTTGTTGGGGGGGGGGGTTAACTGGGTTTTGGAGTACTATACTTTTTTGGTTCTGGGTTCCTGTTATTGCTAGTTATTACCTAAAAAGTATATACTTTTTTTCCAGGGTCTACTGCTAGGTTCCCTTCTAAACCCCTGCCAACCGAAACGGGCATCTTTGTTTTTCCTAGGTTACTCTTGGGTCTAGTGTCTATCTGACTTCTTTAGTATAATCTCTAGCGCAGCACGGCGGTTTCATTAAGTTCAAGTCAAGACCCGAACACATATCATCCATAACCCTAAGCCCTAAACCCTAAACCCTCAGTAGGATTTCCGGGCCTCTAGGGTTTCGGTTGCTTGGACACTCTTAGCACATATCATCCAGCGTGAGAGCCCATACTTGGATGTCTGGCGAGGGGCCTCTTCCCATTTTGAAGTAGAAGTTTCCGTGCGCAAGGCGCGCCAGCGAGGTCAGCGAGTGTCCCCACCCAGGGGACCCTAGCCATGGGAAGCACCAAAAAGTGCTGTGCTGTGTAGGGTGCAGGGTTTAGGGCTGAGGGCTTGGGGTTCCGGGTTCAGGGTTTAGGGTTAGTAGGGTTTAGGGTCTTAAGGTTTAGGATGTGGAATTAGGGTTTAGGGTGTAGGGTTCTTAAATGACTTGCTACCCCAAATCCCCACGTGGACCCCTTGCTTTGCTGGAGATGGGTTGCACCATCTGCGAGGGTCCTTAAAGTCTAGGCAAGAGCCCAACCTCGAGACTCCAAAACCCCTTAATGAGGGAATATACCTGAAATTATAGTAGGAACCCTAATATGATTTAAGGTATATTCCTTAATTCCGGGGTTCTGGGCCCGAACGCCCTCTTCATGCTGGCGCAGCTTGATTTTTTTTCTCGGGGGGTGGGGGGGGGGGGGGGGGAGGGGTTAGGGTTTGGGGTTTGGGGTTTAGGGTTTAGGGTTTGGCGCTGGGCACAGGAGGGCGTAGCTGGAAGTTTCGTGGCTTCGGGGCTTGACTCGGTTGGCTTTTAGGAAGTACCTTCTTCTTTGGGTTGACAAGGGGACCCTATTTACAAATATCTTTCAAATATCTTTCAAAGGGCTCGTGGATGAGCGTTTGGAAGATGCAAGAACCGAGGCTCACTACTCAAGGCTGGTGGCGGCTCGCTCGCTGCATCAGCGAGAAGGACGAGAACCGCACCTCGATCCTGGAACTCTGGGAGCAGCACGATCCCGCCGGGCGACGCCCGGCATCAACGGCCACAGGATCAGAGCCCAGAGACTCCAAAACCCCTTAATTAAGGAATATACCTTAAATCATATTAGGCTTCCTACTATAATTTAAGGTATATTCCCTAATTAAGGGGTTTTGGAGTCTCGGGGAGCCTCGCTCTTGTCTCGGCCGAAATCCAAGGAGTTGGCGACGGTCCGTTGCCTTCCAAGGGTTGAAGCTCAGGCTCCTCACAGCCCGATGTCTAGTGTTGATGAGTGGCCTCGAAACCTCGAGCCAAGAAGGCCCCAGAGACTCCAAAACCGCTTAAGTAAGGAATCTACCTTAAATCGTATCAGGGTTCCTACTATAAGTTAAGGCATTTTCCCTAATTAAGGGGTTTTGGAGTCTCGGGGGCGAAGGCGGAGCGAAGGGTGTAGGGTTCAGTGTTTGGGCTCCAGTCTAGGGCTACCTGGGTTTAGGGTTTACGGTTGCTTTGGGCGCGCAATGCCTTCATGATCCCGCCGCTCTTCAACCCATCCGCATTTGCGCGGCGCACCTCCTCGAAAACGCGTATGGGTTCAGGGTTTAGGGTTTAGGGTTCAGGGTTTAGGCTTTAGGGTTTAGGGTTTAGGGTTTAGGGTTGGTTTCTGAACCGCGTTTTGCTTCGTTTGTATGTGTAGCGCACTTGATGCAGAGTTCTGCAATGTGTACCTGATGGACACTTCAGGATCTTCCACTCCGCAGATCCCAACCGAATATCTTCGAACCCTTATTGGGTTCCTAAACCTTACGCCCTAAACCATCAACCCACACCCTAATCCCAACCTCCCCCAATCCCTAACCGGCCCTAAACCCAAAACGCAATCTCCCGGAAGGTTCATGTACATCCCGACCTGCAAGTTTTTGGGTCAGCCTTCCTAATGGCCCCTAGTAAGGGGGGAGATAAGATGCCTAAGTCCCCCATTCCTTACCCTTCCAATCCCGGTTCCCGTTCGGATTTCGGGACTGTCTGTGACCTCTTGACATCTTCCACAAACCCTAAACCCTATTGCTACGGTAAACCCTAAACCCTAAACCCTAAACCCTAAACCCTAAACCCTAAACCCTAAACCCTAAACCCTGAACCCTAAACCCTATTGCCAAGGCCCGGCCCTGAAGAAGATTTCACGTGGTTGCCAGGCGGACTCGAACCGGCAGTTGTTGTGTGGGCTTCTGGGCTTTATAGGGTTTAGGGTTTAGGGTTTAGGGTTTAGGGTTTAGGGTTTAGGGTTTAGGGTTTAGGGCTTAGGGCTTAGGGCTTATGGGTTTGGGTAGGACTTGGGTTCAGGGTTTGGGGTTTAGGGTTTGGGGTCTAGGGTCTAGGGTTTAGGGGGGCTGGGGTACTTCTGCTAGGCTCGGGTCTTCATGGGGCTTGATGATTTCGACAAGAACCCTTCCCAATCCGAACGCCCTAGCTTAGAAGCCTAAGCCCCTAAACCCCTAAACCTCCAAAGCCCCCTAAACCTCCTAAACCCTAAACCCTGAAGGGTTTAGCCCGAAACCCTAAACCCTAGCCCTAGACCCTAAACCCTGAAGGGCTTGGAAGCTCCTTTCTTCCAACACCAGCAAGCATTCCCCTACACCCTAAACCGTAAACCCTAACCCTAAACCCAAAGCCCTAAACCCTAAACCCTAAACCCTAAACCCCAAACCCTAAACCCTAAACCCATACTTGCCTGGCCTCCTCCCGAAGGCTCTCCGCCCTTATCCCGAGGCTCGGCCCTAAGCCCTAGGGTTTAGGGTTTAGGGTTTAGGGTTTAGGGTCTAGGGTCTAGGGTTTAGGGTGTAGGGTGTAGGGTGTAGGGTGTAGGGTTTAAGGGGGTAGGGTTTAGGATTTAAGGTTCCGGTTTAGGATTTAAGGCTTCAGGGTTTAGGGCTTGGGGATTAGGGCTCAGGGCTTTGCACGCCAGCTATCGGCTTGAGCTGCATGTTAGAAGCTGCCGCAAGGGTCCGAAGGTACACACGCACCTCACGTGTTCAAGATGCATATTCTCGGCAATAGGGTCGCGCCCTTTTGTGGGTTCTGATTGTCAAGGTTAGGGTTTAGGGTTGAGGGTTTAGGGTTTAGGGTTTTGGGTTTAGGGTTTAGGGTTTAGGGTTCTTAAGCAAACAGTAGCAACTGTGGCTGTTTCTGCGGAGCCATGGCCGAGCGCGTGCGCGGCAGCACATACCAAGAGGCCCGCTCCCCGCACCTATGGGCTTCTGGTGGCAGCCTGAACTCTTTAAAGAAGGTAAGAAGGTAAGGGTTTAGGGTTTAGGGTGTAGGGTTTAGGGTTTAGGGCTTAGGGTTTAGGGTTTAGGGTTAGAAGCCTGAAGCATGCTGAGATTTCGGAAGCTAGGACCTAGAGTCCGCCCTTATTTGTTGTTTATTTTCTTTTTTTTTTGGTTTGGGGGGGGGGGGGGGGGTTTCGGTTCCCACAAAAGCCCCGACGAACCAAGAAGGGCAGACTTTTTTTCCAAGGCCGCTCTTGTGTCCCGGAAGTGTGAAGGGGCAATGAGGCTTAGGCTCCACAAGAGCCTTTGGTGTGGTGGGTTTGAGGGTTTCGCGATTAGCCCTAAACCCTAAACCCTAAACCCTAAACCCTAAACCCTAAACCCTAAACCCTAAACCCTAAACCCTAAACCCTAAACCCTAAACCCTAAACCCTAAACCCTAAACGTGTTGGGACACCAGGACCCAAGACCCCACAAACCCTCAACCCCATAAACGCTATCAACCCCATCAGCCCCATAAACCCCATTGACTCCTAAAAAGTCCCTACAAACCCCATAAACCCTGTCAACCCCATAAACCCCATAACCCCAGAAACCCCATGAACCCCATAAATCGCAAAAACTCTATAACCCCTATAAACCCTATAAAAACCCCATAAAACCATACACAACAGTAAGCCCGATGCAGCCCTATACACCCTTACTTATAAAGCCCTAGCGAGAACACTTTACACCCCGAAGAACCGTATAAACCCTATAAACCCTGTAAACCCCATAAACCCTAAACCCTATCAACCCAATCAATCCTGCAAACCCTATCTATCAACCCTGTCAACCCTATCAACCCTATAAACCCTATATAATCCCTAAACCCTAAAACATAAACCCTAAACCTTAAACCCTAAACCCTAAACCCTCCTGGGGCCCAGCCTTCGCGCACGACCCATGCGAGGCGCGCGTCGTGCATGGCGGCAGCGACCAGGGCGTCCTGGGTCGGCTGTGCTTGGCCTAAAGCCTAAAGCCTAAGCCCGAAGCCCTAATCAGGGTTTGTAACCCAAGGTTCCCGAATACTCCCGAGGGCTCCTTAAGCTTCCCTAAGGTTCCCTCGGTCCCTAACCCCCCCTGAAATCCCCCTCCCTCAAGAACCCTATAAAAAGACCTTCGGGTTTAGGGTTTAGGGTTTAGGGTTTAGGGTTTAGGGTTTAGGGTTTAGGGTTTAGGGTTTAGGGTTTAGGGTTTAGGGTGCGGCTGAACATCTTGGCCGCTGGAATTCCTTCTGGAACAAGTGGTGGGCAACTACTCATGCACCTGCCTCGTTGATAGCATCATGACGTGCTACCGCAGTGGAAGCCTTTGTCCAGGAGACTCGACAGGTGGCAGTCAGAAAGACTGCCTTTAAGGCAACCCTAAACCCTAAACCCTAAACCCTAAAACCCTAAACCCTAAACCCTAACCCTAAACCCCCTATCTCGTGGCACTGCCCGAAGCCAACAGTGCAGAACCGCGCGGCGTCTAAGTCGCAGGAGCCATGATCAAGAAGATCCTCTAAGACCGAGAGTAGGCCCTTCTGTCCTTTTTTTAGGGTTGGGGTTCCCTTATAATCCCCTTAACACCAAAAAGGGTACCCTTTTTATTCCTAAGCTACTCCCGGGTCTAGTCCTTGTAGCCGATGAAAATTTTAGGATTCAGAGTTTACTATAAATAGGATTTACAGGGCTTATTATGGGTGGTAATTGTTATAGGGCTTAGAGGGGTTCTGGGGCTTCTTATAGGGTTTCTAGGGTTTGCAGGGTTTCTAGAGGGTAGGGTTTTTTGGGCTTAGAGGCGTTACAAGGGTTTTGGGTTTAGAAACCTTATAAACCCTCAATCCTGAACCCTTCTTTCCCCTCCTCCCCTTCCCCCGCTCCCCCCCCCCCCCATCCCAGGTGCGGCTCCCTTTGCTGCAGTTTGCTCGGCCTTGCGATGCACCTCCGCCTGTGTCTACCCTACTAAACTCTAAACCCGAAACCCTAAACCCGAAACCCGAACCCTAAACCCTAACCCTAGCCGCAAGTGTTTAGAGCTCTAGGACTGCAGGGTTGTAAGGTTTACGAGTTTACGCTTAACCCTAAGACCAGGCCTGGGAGCTTAGGGTTCTGAAGGTAGGCATTAGGTTGAGAAGCAGGGTTTAAACGTTTAGGGTTTAGGGTTTAGGCCTTAGGGTTTAGGGTTTCGGGTTTGGTAAAGTTTAGGTTTAGGGTTTCGTTGTTCAGGGTGCAAAACTTGGGGAGCACCCAGAGACTCCAAAAACTCATAATCGGAACCCCTAGTATGACTGAAGGTCTATGCCTTAGTAAAGGTGTTTTGGAGTCTCTGGGCAACTCGAGAGGAACGGGTCGGAACGGGTTGGGTTTAGGGTTTAGGGTTTAGGGTTTAGGGTTTAGGGTTTAGGGTTTAGGGTTTAGGGTTTAGGGTTTAGGGTTTAGGGTTTAGGGTTTAGGGTTTAGGGTTTAGGGTTTAGGTTTTAGGGTTTAGGGTTTAGGGTTTAGGGTTTAGGGTTTCAGGGAGGTGAACCCTGAGACTCTACGCCACCATGAACCACGTGGAACCCCTGAAGCGACCTTCCACCTTCAGCCTCACCTCGAACGCTATCATCCCAAAGCCTTTGTTCCCTAGAGAGCTGTGTGTTTACGGGGCTTAGATATGTTTAGATCAGGTCGGGGGTAAGTCCTATCCAAACCCAAAAACCCTAAACCCGAAACCCTAAACCCTAAACCCGAAACCCGAAACCCTAAACCCTAAACCCTAAATCCTAAACCCCCCTGAACCCTAAACCCCCTGAACCCTAAACCCCCCTGAACCCTGGACGTGCCTTCCACCTCTTCAAGGCATCGAGTTCCCTAGCGGGCTTAGGCTTGAGGCTGTAGGGCTTCCCATGCCAGAAGTCCTGAAGGGTTTAGGGTTTAGGGTTTAGGGTTTAGGGTTTAGGGTTTAGGGTTACCCTATTTGAACCCTAAACGCTAAACCAAGGTATTTCGGGTCCTTGATCGCGCTCGTCCACAATGAGACGAGCACCGTCTGCGTGCAGAGGGCCCTCCAGGTATCTCCCGGCAGCGTAAGGTTCAGGGCTGTAAGGAGTATACCCTAAGGAGGAAGCCCTCAACCCTGAACCCTAAACCCTAAACCCTAAACCCTACAGTAAACCCTAATTAACCCTAACCCTAACCCTAAACCCTAAATCAGTATGATCACAATATAAGTTCATGACTCCTCTTCTCTATTTGCCCTGAGGGCGGGGGGGAGGGGGGGGGATTTTGGTTCGGAGGCATGGGGCATGTTACAGTACCTGCTTCCGTCTTCCTCCGTGCCTCCCTTGTTTTGGGGGGCGAGGGAGGGCGGTTCCTAGGTTCCTTTTAGAAAACGACCGACGCCTAACCCTAAACCCTAAGCCCTAAGCCCTAAGCCCTAAACCCCTAAACCCTCAACCCTAAACCCTAAACCCTAAACCCTAAACCCTAAACCCTAACACCTCCAGAAAACCTCAGCAAGTCAGGGGCCGAGGGTCTCCAATCCAACCTTGGATCCCCAGTAGGTTTAGGGTTTAGGGTTTAGGGTTTAGGGTTTAGGGTTTAGGGTTTAGGGTGGGACCCTTGGGCCTTTGTGGCTAGTACTACAAACATGAATGGGCAGAGAAGCGTGCCGGGGGCTCTTTTTAGTGTTTGGGGTTTAGGGTTTGGGGTTTAGGGTGTGCCCTAAACCCTAAACCCTAAACCCTAAACCCTAAACCCTAAACCCTAAACCCTGAACCCTGAACCCTGAACCCTGAACCCTGAACCCTAAACTGGCACCTGAAGACCCTACTTGGAGAGACTTACGAAGGCGGTACTTACGAAGAAGCAGGGTGATTAAGCAGGATAGCCCAACTTGGGATTCCTTGTGGGGCCCCTTAGCCCCCCTATCCTCTCTACAGCTTAAACCCTAAACCCGAAACCCGAAACCCTACACCCTAAACCCTATATAGACCCTAAACCTAAACTGCCCCCCCGAAAGCCTAATCACCCCCCTCCCCCCGCCCAGGCTGCGCGTGGGCAATGGCAGGCGCGGGTAGACGGGCTCAGAGGTTGGGGCTCCAAACCTGAAGCCTTAAACCCTGAGCCCTAAACCCTAAACCCTAAACCCCAAACCCTAAACCCTAAACCCTAAACCCTAAACCCTAAACCCTAAACCCTAAACCCTAAACCCTAAACCCTAAACCCCTCAAAGCCTGTAAGTCATAAGCTCTAGACTCTCAACCCTGAAGCCCCAAGCCTTGACTTCCTAAAGCCACTCACGGCTGAACTCGAACCCTGAAACCCTGAACAGATTCAACATGGGTTTAGGGTTTAGGGTTTAGGGTTTAGGGTTTAGGGTTTAGCGTTCGGTTTAGGTTTAGGGCAATGAGGCAGGCCTTCGAGATGTTTTATATCTTCACTTCTCGCGTTTGAGAGGGATCCTAGTTGGAATCTTTTTCAGAGGCTTCTAAGGGCCATCCCAGTAAATCCTTACCTAAATCCTAGTTCAGGGTCTCTCTATAGGGTCGCTTTCGCAGTTGAGCCCCGTAAACACAAGAAAGGGACCTGAATGAACGCTACAGAACTACACCCTGAAAGCCCAAAACCCTGGGCCGTGGCCGGCTGCAAGATCCGCCGGCCTGCACTGAACCCTAAACCCTAAACCCGAACAGCATCCCACCAAGCCTAAGCAGCGGTTTCGGGTTCAGGGTTAGAGCTTAGTTCCTTTTGCGAGGTGCCCTATCTTAGGGTTTAAGGTTTAGGTTTTATAAAAACTGTAGCTGCAAAAGGGAGCTGTTCAGCGACCCGGACAGGAGGCTGACTGCGCTGGCGACATCTCTGGTAGCTCGGCATCAGGCTTACAGTTTTACAGGTTTAGGGTTTAGGGCTTGGGCTCCTGGTGCTTCAGCATGCTGGGCCCTGTCAAACGAAGTTTGAGGTTTTAGGGTTGAGGGTTGGACAACAACCTCCTCAAGCCCTACACTCCAGAACGCTGGAACATGCTCTCAGGATGATGAGAGCTGGGATCCCCTTTGGTATATATATATATATATATATATATTTTTTTTTTTTTTTTTTTTTTGGGGGGGGGGGGGGGATTTGGGGGCTTAAACCCTAAGCCCCAACAGAACTTCGTGATGGTGACGTGGTTTAAGATCATCAAGAGCCCAGGCACCGGGTGCTTCAAGTGCTCTTGGGCCCCCGAGACTCTTGGCCCCCGTAATGCCTCATGTGTCTTCGGGCCTCTCTGACAACATTACATAAATGCACACATATAGATAGAACAATAGATATACTTCTAAAACATTTAAATCTATCACCACATAAATAAATAAATATATATATATATATCATATTTATCATTATGTATTTATTTCTGTTTGTTTCATGTATTTCGGGGGTTTCTGAAAATAGTGGTACCCTTTTCAGGGTTTCTCGAACAAGGATTAGAGTATCTTGGGGGGTCTAGAAGGGGTACCCTGATTTAGGACCTACCCTTTTATTCGTATTCCTTCTAGTTTAGGGTTTAGGGCTCGCGGTTTCCAGGGTGTCCACAAGCGACCCACTCCACGACGAAGATATGGTTGGTTCCCTCAATCAAGTCAGTGGCCGCCCACAAGTTTGGAAATGAATTGATCAACCTCAAGACCAAATTCTTCAAAACCGAGTGCCTTTTCCTTCCACACCCCTCCCCCCAAACCCCACCCCCAGCCCTACCCCACCCCATTCTGGCCTGCACAAGAATCCAGCGGGCGGGCGGCGCGGTTCGGGGGGGGGGGGGGGTGCTCTCCCTTCTCTGAAGCTCAATGTCCAGCAGTTTTGGTGTTCGAATACAACTCTGAAAGACCCTTCGGCCTGGAACACCCTGACTGGATGAAAGCTTAGCTCGTATACGGTTCTGAACCTGAAGGTATTCGATATGTGAATTTTGGTTTGCCTGGATCTGGACAGTAGCTCGTTTTGAGTAGCGTTCGGGTGGTCTTGGTGTGGGCACGTCTTCATACGACTGCGTTCTCACCAGCGCGACTTGCCAAAAACCTAACCCCCTGAACCCTAAACCCCCTAAACCCGAAGCCCTAAACCCTAAACCCTACACCCTAAACCCCAAACCCCAAACCCTAAACCCTAAACCCTAAACCCTAAACCCTAGAAGAAACATCTCACACAAGGCGCGGATGGCAAGCCCATCTACTTGTCCTGCTGCTTTGGCATGCACAGGGTTCAGTGTTGACTGGTTTTATTGTGTGTATAGGCTTTAGAGGGTATACGATAAGATAAGATAATATAATATACTATAGTAGAATATAATATAAGATAATATGTATACATATATACATACATACATACATACATACATACAGATACAGATACAGTGAGTATAAGTATATAGAGTATATATATATATATGCATACAGTGAGTATATATACATGTGTATATATATATATACACATAGAGAGAGAGAGGGAGAGAGAGAGAGCGGGTGTCTATATCTATATCTATATATATATACATACATACATATATATATATATATATAACGTGTCGGATTGGTATGTTCCATCGGGTATCTATGGTTTATTGGGCCAAGGGTTGGAACTTGGGTTCAGGGCGCAGGTTTCAGGGGGATTAGGGTGGTTTGGGGTTTAGGATTTAGGGTTGAGGGTCTAGGGTTAGGGCCTAGAGTGGCTTAGGGTCTAGGGTGCAGGCGGGGTTTCTCGGGTGGCGATCTGTGGAAAAGGGCAGGTTAATTTAGGAGCCTCCGGCTCAGGCCGCCGACCCAAGAGGCCCGAAACCTCTCAACCCTCAAACCCCTAACCCTAAACCCCACACCCTATACCCAGAACCCTACTCCTTCAAGAATCCTCACTCCAGGTTTTGAGCCTCTCTGTGTGTCTCATGCTCTTCTCTTTGGGGTGGCTTTGTTAGGGCTTTGGGTTCGAGCTTTGGGGCAGGTTTGGTTGGGCTGAAGGGTATTGGGGCTGCGGGGGGGCTGGGGTGTTGGGGGTGGTGTGGGGGAAAAGGGGAGGTGGGGGGCAACAAGGGGGTGGGGGGGGGGTGGGTGTGGGGGGCTGTTTGGGGGCTGGGGGGGGGGGGGGGGGGGGGGGGCAAGCTGAACCGCCTATGGTCGATGCGTTTTCGTCGTGATGAAAAAATTGTGCACCGACCCCCCACCCCCCTCCCCCCCCGCCCACGTTTTCAGGTTCAGGGAAGGGAGAGGGTTCACTCCGCCAGGGTCGGCGGACCCTCAGCCCTAAACCCTAAACCCTATGCCCTAAACCCTAAACCCTAAACCCCAAACCCTAAACCTAAACCCGAAACCCCAAACCCCAAACCCCAAACCCTAAACCCTAAACCCTAAACCTTGGGGCTCCTTGTCTGCAGGCCCTTTGGCGGCCGAGTCCATGCCAGCACACCGCCCCGAAGATTTTGGGGCGTCCTGGCTCCGCGGCGCCTTCCACGAGGAGGCTAGGGTTTAGGGTTTAGGGTGTAGGATTTATGGTTTAGGGTTTAGGGTTCAGGGTTTCGGGTTTAGGGTGTAGGGTTTATAATTAGGGTTTAGGGTTTCGGGTTTAAGGGTCCGGTGGGAGTTTTTTAAAAGGTGGCTCAGCTCACTTGACAGAAACTTTCTTGGCGGTATACGAACCAGTGTCAGCTCCAATGTCACGCACCCCAGCACGCACGCACCCAAGCACGCGCCCCAGCACGCGCCCAAGCACGCTGCACCCCAGCACGCACCCAAGCACGCGCCGCAGCATGTTAACTTGCACAAATGCTGTTTTTAGCCTGTGCCAAGAAATAGTGCACCTGGAAGTGGTTTGCGTAGTCGAACCCACCATTTTGCAACCGTGTCAAAAGCCCTGTGCTGCAAGCGCTGCTTTTTCCAATCCCTACTTAAAATGGGTTTGCTAGAATGGTGAAAACAAAAGCGTTTCAATAGCTTTTGGCGGGAAAATAAGCCTCTCCGGACCCCGGATTCGTCAAGTGAATCATCTTATGTTGTTTTGCCCAATACGCTGTCTTTGTTTTGTTCTTCAGTTCGTTTGAGTGGCCGCTCAGTAGGAACTCTGTTCTGAAGTTCTGTGCACAAGCCTGCTTAGTGGCAGAAAAGTTTCGCTGGAAGACAAACCTTTTGAAGATATGGCACGTAGCTCCTTGCACAATGCCCTGGGCCGACAACGAGAAGGCTGCTACAACAAAGGCCCTTTATCCGCTTGATGCGGCGGGCCAGCAAGTCCGCCTTAAGGCGGAAGTGTTGTGGAAAAAAAACGCCGCATCGTCGTCGGGTACGACTACGGCCGCGAGGAGGTCCGGGCCCTGGTCAAGACTGACGACGCTGTCTACTATGACAAGGTCAGGGGGAAGCCCCGATTGGATTGTTCCAATATGGGGCCGCGTGCCGCGTGCCTGCAGCCTGCAACATTCCGAGTCCCGTGGACATGAACTGGGCTTTGGAGTACTATATTTTAATACTTTTTTTTTGGTTTCTGGAAGAGTGCCAGAGCACAGGCCTGGCTTCGCGTGGGTTCGGAATGTGTCCGTAGCAGCCGCGTCTTGTGTAGGTTCTGCGCACTATGGTGATGGCTACCACCTGAACTCCCGGTCCCTCCCCGACTTGTACGCGCATCTGGCCCCGTACCTGGAGGACCGACGGTTGCTATTCCTTTTTTTTTTCTTCTTCCCCGGCAGGATGCCGCCGTCATCACGTCCGACTCGTGCCTCTGCTACTCGGAGAACGGCTGGAAGGACCTCTCAATTGGGAATTGACGCGTAGGGTCGTCAGATGAAGTCGCCTGTCAGGACTATCAGGGCAGCATCGCGCGGGCGACGCTGGGTCCCGCCCACGTCGAGCCGTTCTGGGGCACTGGGTTGAGGGGCATGGCGGACGGCTTGGGGGGCGTTACCCTCCGGCCAGCCGCGGGGCGTGGCGCGTTAGTGGTCGTCTGCGCAGGCTGGACGGTTGTCTTGTCTTGTGCGTGAGCTCGTTCGATAGCCGAATTTGTCAGGCAACGACCTCTACACGCACCGCTGGCAGCGGTGGTGGCAGGTCAGGGACGCCATGAACGACCTGGCCCAGGCGCTGACATGCGGCATGGATCGTGTCATGTTTGAGTTCGTGTACGTATGCCCCGCAGATTGCCACCAACCACGGGCTGAAGCTCCTGATTTTGGATGTGGTTCCCAACGTGGACATCCAGGAGATCGGACTTGTCTTCGACTGGCTTGTTGCAGTTAGCTTGACTTCGCCGGCAGGCCAGCCGGGAGGAGGCGGAGGGACGCTGAGCTTCAGGCCAAAGTCGCCGAAGCGTCAGGACATAAGCACGGCGGGTGTCAAAACAACGTCGGCTCGTCCGTTGCGTGGAGGGAAGGGCATGTTGACTGGCGTGGCGTCTAGCTGCAGCTGACCGTTGAACATCTCTTGACCGCTGTGTGTTCCGCAGGTTGGGATCATGTCGTTCTGTAGATTGAGCGCTTCCGGGAAGCCTGTGAGCCTCCATGGAAGCGACTCCGAGTCGGAATGCGCCGATTCGCGTGCCTCCGGCGCTGCGGCCGCTGACGCTGGCGGCCCTGCATCATCTGGCACGATCCCCGTGGCTTCAGTCGACCGCTCCCTCGAGGCAGCTACCTCGGAGGCCTGCGCCGATGAGGCGTTCTGGGTCTACTCCAGAGGTTGGTGAACGGCTGGTTTGCACGATGATATATTCGAAATATTCGAAAAAGTCCAGCGCTGGGCAGCAGCAGAAGCGTTCACGCGGGTTTAGGGTTTGGGGCTTGGGGTGTCAAGCGAGGACGCACGCTGGGCTAGGGGGTGTCAGCCCGACCCTTTTTACTCGATTGTGCTTTGGGATAGGTGTGCGTGTGAAGCCTTTGTGACCAGGTGCAGGCGCGAACGAGGAGGGAGCAGCGGGGATCTCTCCTCCTGCCGACGCTTTTCAATCGACCCAGGCCAGTGAAGACTGTCCGGGTTTTCGGAGACGAGGCCAACCAGTGCATCATGCTCTGACTTGGGCAGATTGCGAGATCAATCTGCTTTGTGGGTCATGTAGGTGTGGGATCGGTCATGCCACCTCTATGTTATTCCATATTTGAAGAATACCAAAACCTCGATTTTCTCCACCTCTATGTTATTCCATATTTGAAGAATGCCAAAACCTTGATTTTCTCTGTGTTTTCAGTAGAAAATCATTCTTTTGTTTAGTCAAGCGACCACGGACAGGCAGGAGTGAAGGAAGGAAGAAAGGAATAAAGAAAGGAAGGAGGGGAGGGGAGGGGAGGGGAGGGGAGGGGAGGGGAGGGGAGGGGAGGGGAGGGGAAGGGAAGGGAAGGGAAGGGAAGGGAAGGGAAGGGAAGGGAAGGGAAGGGAAGGGAAGGGAAGGGAAGGGAAGGGAAGGGAAGGGAAGGGAAGGGCAGGAAGGAAGGAAGCATGATCTTGCTATACTCGTCGTTTGTGATGTTACTATACTGTTATATTGGTATAATTTTTGAAGTTTATTGCGATACCAATATAATATCAAAGCGATAGACGATTCTACGATTATAGTATGATATTATGATAGTATATTATCTTGATGCATGAGTTTTTTTTTAAGCCGGGCGAGCTTGTTCAACATCATACGAATATTTTGAAACATATCATGGGAGCATTGTGTCTTGTCTGCAAAGAGGGGGCGGGGGGTGCTGCTTGCATGGTGGGTTTCAAAAAAGATTCATATGATTTTGAAGCAAGCTTGCTTGCGCGGCTCAAAAATGCACTAATGTACCAAACCAATTCAATAGTATCCTAATAATATATTTTTTATAACCGTACATCGTCAAAATC
This sequence comes from Symbiodinium natans, assembly GCA_905221605.1. Taxonomy (NCBI): domain Eukaryota; class Dinophyceae; order Suessiales; family Symbiodiniaceae; genus Symbiodinium; species Symbiodinium natans. The sequence goes on from CAJNDS010002148.1 coordinate 432,462, forward strand.
GAAGAGTATAAGAAGATAGTGCTTACTTCCTTGCTTCCTTCCTTCCTTCCACTTCTCCTTCGGCTTAACAGCTTAAAAGAGTGGCAGGTTGCGGGGGTTAGGGGGGGGGGGGGGGGGGTGCTGAGTATGCGTTTAAGCCCTAAACCCTAAACCCTAAACCCTCATGCCGTCCGCAGCTGTTGGCCTGCAAAGCTCCTTTGCTAGCGACCGCGTGTGTTCCCTGCATCTCAAGCTCTCCAGCTTTGGCCTGAGCAAGAGTTGCAGAAAGCATTTAAATAAAGAGTCGTGCAATACATACCATTTACCCTGAATACTGGCAGCAACTTAGTTGGAAGCAATGACTGTGAGTGATTTGGGGATGTGGGTGCGATGGGCTGGGACGGGTTGGTTGGCAGGTGCCGCGTGTTGTTTTGTTTTGGGCATGGGAGTGGGATGTGTTGGGTTGGCTGGCGGTTGGCGGTGAGGTTGCAGTCCTGGTGGCTGGCGCTGAGTTTCTTTATCTTCTTGGGATGGGGCGGAGTTTGTCGATAGGCAATGAGGTTGCCCCCACTGGTGGTTGTGTGCTGATGGGCTTTGCACAAGCTTTACTAGTTACTGCATTTACTATTGCATGAGGACATGTGTCGCTGAGTCTATGTCGTCGCCTATGTCGTCCTATGTGTCCGACGGCGAGTCCGACGACATCCTCGCTCGACTTGATGCTGCAGCCGAGGCCTTGCTGGTGTGTTGCTCGGCGGCGGGTTTGCACTTGCGCTGTACAGATTTGCAGTTGGGCCTGGGCAGGAAGTTGATGCTGCGATTGAGGATGTGCTGGAGATCATCAATGCTGGCGGCAGATAGGCGAAGGGGATAGTCCACTGCCACAGCGTGGTATTCCACTGTATACTAATTTGCGCCATGTAGGCTTGCTGCACAAGCTGGTGTTGCAAGAATGCTTTCACTTCGGAAGTCCGACAGAGCTTGACAGGTCCGGCTGGGCGTACTGCAGGTGGGGGGGGGGGGGGGGGGGGGGGATGCCCAAGCAGGCCAAAATGCCCACAGGCAGGCAAATTTGCCCCAAAAAATTGCCGCCCACGGAACCATGAAGGTTAAAATCACAAATAGGTAAGAGGGGGTTTCGGGTTTAGGGTTTAGGGTTTAGGGTTTAGGTGTTTAGGGACAGGCTTAACCACGGAGTACGCCACGTGGTGCCTCACCGGAGACTTCGACGCTTCCCGCATCTCCATCACTTTTGATGGAGATATCGCGGGGATGTCGTCGGTGGGCTGGCGTGGCAGCCTACGCAGCAAGGAGCCAAAGTGCTCCTTGCTTGCGGCGCCAGGAAGCAAGGTGCGGCGCTGGACCTCTTCGCCGGCCTTGAGGAGTGCATGTTCATGTCTTGGCATGGTCTAAGTCTAAGTTGTATTGTGCCAAGCTTGCTTGAAGGACCGCTTGCGCCGCAAGGGCGGTGGGGTTCTCTGCGTGGACCCTGCCGGCGATGCGGAGACGTACTGGCGGGCGCGCGGCTTCGACACGTCCTCCTGGGAGAAGCTCGTGCCAGCAAGAGCCTGAGCAGAAGTAGAGCAACAACAGCAGCAGCAGCAGCAGAAGCAGCGGCAGCGACAAACGACAAACGACAAACGACAAACCAGACGACTGCCGACAGACACAGACGACAGACGACAGACGACAGACGACAGACGACGGACGACGGACGGCGGACGACAGACGACAGACGACAACGACAACAGCCACAGCCACAGCCACAGCCACAACCACAACGAAAACCGCAACGTCAACAACAGCAACTTTTTTTAGGAAGTCGATGTTTTGAATCGCTCGGCAGTCGCCGCGGAACTTGTTCACGTGTTCATGGAGGCGCTTGAAAGTGCCCACAGAAATACTATCAAACATCTTCGAGAAAGTGTCTTGTCCTCAGCGTCAGAGGTTCCCCTGAGGAGCCTCTCTGGTTGTTGGCGCAGCGAAGATTGTCCGTCCTTGCGTGTTGGCAATTGGCGCACGCTCCAGCTGCTAAGCACATGGGTGGGGCAGGGAGGGGGGCTGCGCCCCCCCCCAATCCCCCCTGTTACAGTATAGAGAAATTAGAGGTGTTCCGATTGAAATATGAAAAATAGAGGTTTCGCGCTCAAAAATATAGGGCAAAGTAGAGAACATAGACGTTTTCCGATTAGCAAATAAAGAGAAAATGGTGTTTTTCTACAAAAACACAGAGAATGACAAGAGCCAAACCCTAAAAAAAACATCCCCCAAAAAAATAAACACCCAAAATTCATTGTTGAACCCTAAGGTGACGAGAACGTGCATTTGCCAAAGCCCGAAAACCTAAACTCTAGACCCTGAACGCCAAGCCCATCAGTGGGCTCTACTAAAGACCCCCGAAGCCTGAATCAGGCCCAAAGCACCAAATCCCCTAGAACCCCTACAGTTCTGACATCCCTAAAAAGCCCGATAAGACCCCTAAAGCCGCAAAATCCCCCAACCTGCCTACAGGCCACCTAAAGCCCTAAACCCTAAAACCCCTGAAGCTAAAATCCCTGAAAGTCCTCAGCTGTAAAACCCCACACCTTTAAACCGTAAACCCCAAATCCCAAACAAAAAGGCCCCTAAAACTCTTAAACCGTAAGCCCCTAAACCCTAAACCTTTTCCCTTCAGCCCTAGACCCCAAAACCCTCGATGCCTGAAAGGGCCCCTACGGGGCTCATCTTTTGTAGGGTGCAGGATCTATGGGTTTAGGTTTAGGGGTTAGGGTTCAGGACCCCAAACCCTAAACCCTTGACCATGTTCAGGGGCCGCGTAGCTCTCCTTAGGTCTAGGGATCATAGGGTTTGCAAAGGGTTAAAGGGTTCATAAGGTTGACCGGGCCCGTTGCGCATGGAGGGTTTAGTAGGGTTTAGGGTTTCGGGTTTAGGGCTTCGGGGCCCTAAGCCTCAACCTGCGAAGCAGGAATCGAGGCTAATTTCCAAACAGCCACATGCAGCTGAACCCCTAAGCCCTAAACGTCCGGGTTTAGGGTTTAGGGTTTAGGGTTTAGGGTTTAGGGTTTAGGGTTTAGGGTTTAGGGTTTAGGGTTTAGGTTTAGGGTTTAGGGTTTAGGGTTTAGGGTTTAAGCTCAAAACCCCAACCCTAAACCCCAAACACCCTCGCTGGAGGCTGTGAAGATGCGACAGGAAGTCACGATGCTGCAGTGCATCGAGGACTGTTCGGTTTTGAGGTTTGTCTTGGGGGCTAGGGTTCAGAGCATACTTGGAGGTTCATGGTAGTTAGTAATTGATAATAAATAACTGTACTCACAACCCACTTATAGTTCTAATTAGCTACTAAGTACCATGAACCTTGAAGTACTGCGTCTAGTTGCGGATATCCGGCTGGGGATGGGGAGAGGTAATGATACGACAGTTATAGGGTTCTTAAAGAGGGGTTCAAGGGGGGTGGGGGTTCAAGGGGGGTATGCCCTATTACTCCCTAAGGCTCCCCAAGCTTCCCTAAGGTTCCCTAGGTACCTACCCTCCTTGAAGCCCCTCCCTTAAGAACCCTTTAAGACCCTAGTTGCAAGCTCGCGTGCTCCGCCTCTCTAAGGTGGGAACCATGGGCCCTTAGTAGTATGGTCCCTTACCCTTGTTTATAGGGATCCGAAGTATGGGCCTTTATTACGTATAGTGGATATAAGGGTTAATTATATGACAAGAGCCTAAACCCTACACCCTAAACCCTAAACCAAATTAAGGCCCCATAATTCTTAGAGCCTCAGCAGCCGGGCCGGCCGGGAGACGTGCGCGTCACCCAGGAGTTTCCAGCACGGTCGGGCTGCAGATGCGCAGGGCTTCGGGTTTAGGATTCCCAAGCAGGTTCTAATTTGGGGGGGGGGGGGGCGGGAGTCCCAGACGAGGGTTTTAGGGGGGTGCCAGCCACCCCCCTCCCCCCTTCGCGTTGTTTTTAGTCGCTCGGTCATGTGAATTTGGCCAGACAAAATCTTCAGGAGCATGTCGAGGTTTAACTTTGCAGTTTTCATGGTTTCTGCTTTCGACCAGCTTCTTCTTAACCCCACAACTTGAAACGAAACCCTACACCTTGGGAACGGGTTGACTTATCAGTAGACCCACGAGCTGTGCATGGGTGTGAACAGCGCACCTTCTTATTCTGGAGTAATCAATATTATGCATTGAACTTCCTCATTTCCCCCCCCCCCCCTCCAAGTTGCTTCCGAGTTTGCAGGCTGTTCTTCCAGGTCCCTGTGACATGCGTAAGTATGATGTAGGCATCCCGAATGGGGCCAGAGTGTCCAGAAAAGAGAACTGTGTGGTTTAGGGTTTAGGGTTGAGGGTTTAGTGTCTAGGGCCACGTGTCTTACATCATTCCTACATGTCACATGTAGATCTCAGACGCGGTGAAACTAGCAGCCATGGTCGAGCCTGGGCCGAGGTGAGCTTACTACATTACATGATGTTTCACTCTACCATTCGGCACGATACAGTTTTCGTTTTCACACGTGCATCATACATGATAGCGTATGCCTTATACCACATATCATATCACAATGACTTCTTGTGATCGTGTTTTTGTATGAGCTTCATAATTAGTATAGAATACGATTCATTGTTGTGACGTTACACCAGATTGCATGACGTGAATGGTTACGATACGTGGTATATGCTGTTCGTTAATCCCCTCCCCTTTTATTAAACTCCCCCTACCCCCTAATATTAAATACCCTCCATTATCGTTATTTTACGGTATATTGGGTTTTAAACATTAGGGGGTAGGGGGGGGTTTAATATTAGGGGGAGGGGAGTATATGTGTAGTACTATGATGGAATTAGGTACCCCAACACCCTATTAGTTTGGGGTACCTAATTCCACTAGGTAGGCCATTGGGATATTTTATATTTTTCCTTATTGGGTTGAAGAGGGTTCTATTCAGGAATATTTTTCAGAGGGCTTTAAGGGCCATCCTAGTCCATAATAGTACTACAAATGGACCCTCTGGGTGTGATGTATGATACGTGATGTTTCATGCATGCCGCGAGACGTGGGACATGGCACCAGTCATTTCCGAAAATAGCTGTGGTCCCCTTCATGTACCCCAAAACCCTAAACCCTAAACCCTAAACCCTAAACCCTAAACCCTAAACCCTAAGCCCCCCCCCCCCCCCGCCCCCCCCAAATGGTAGGATCCTTGTTCTAGAACCCCCAAAGAAGGTGCACCCATTTTCGAAAACCCCACTGTGCACTAGGACCCGGAGTAGGCCCTTATGTCCTTTTTTTCAGGGTGGGGGTTCCCTTCTACTCCCCTTAAAAACCCCAAAAAGGGCACCCTGTCTATTCCTAGGTTACTCCTGGGTCTAGAGGATCTCTGGGATACGACAGATGCAGCGAGGACAAGAGAAGCGAGCGGCAGAAGCAAGGCGACAAGACCATCCAGGCGCGGGGTTTAGGGTTTGCGGTTGAGGGGGCTTAGGGTTTAGGAGTTTCGGGTTTAGGGCTTAGGGGTTCAGGGTTTAGGTTTAGGGCTTTAGGGTTTCGGGCAAATTGACGAAGCCTAGGCCCTGGATGGCTGAGGATGGAGGCTCGTAGGAGCCTCGAAAGACAGCCTACCCACCCAGGTTTTAAGACCGGACCTGAGCTGGCCCTAAACCCTAAACCCTAAACCCTAAACCCTAAACCCTTGAAACCCCTGAAACCCCTGAAATCCCTGAAGCGCCCGAAGCCCCTGGAGCCCTTACAATCGCTTAGGGCCTTAAGCCTCGTGTGGTCCAACTTCGTAGCTAAGGCTGTACCCCTTGGAGCCTCCCCTTCTGTTCAGGGTTAGGGTTTAGGGTTCAGGGTATAGGGTTTATAGCGTTTAGGTTTTATAGGGTTTAGGGTTTGGGGTACAGTACCTTTTAAGGGGTGCAGTAGAAGTAGGATTATAGTATATTGGGGCCGGGGTGGGGGGGATATTCGAGGATCACCATTTTGGGAAGCGCCCGAAACAGGAAAAACTCAGGTTTTTGAGAACCCTAAACCCTAAACTTCACACCCTAAAGCTAAACCCTAAACCCTAAACCCTCAACCCTAAACCCTAGTCCCTGAAACCCCCAACCAACAACCTGGAGAGGGCCACCAGGGTCTGAACCCGAGCACCCCCCCCCCCCCCCAAAACAAACCTCAAAGCGATAACTTGCTTAGGGTTTAGGGTTTAGGGCTTAGGGCTTAGGGCTTAGGGTTTAGGGTTTAGGGCTTAGGGCTTAGGGTTTAGGGTTTAGGGTTTTGAGTGTTGGGCTTCAGGCCCTGAGATCCCGAACCCTAACCTCTGAAAACCCTAAACCCTCAGTCGCCTTAGATCTGGAATGCCCTAAACCCTAAACCCTAAACCCTAAACCCTAAACCCTAAACCCTCAGTCGCCTTAGATCTGGAATGCCCTAAACCCTAAACCCTAAACCCTAAACCCTAAACCCTAAACCCTAAACCCTAAACCCTAAACCCTAAACCCTAAAGACCTTCAAACCCTCCTCGACAGGTGGACTCATGGACTTACCGAAGCCTGGATGACAAGTATGGATTACGGTTAGGGGTTTTTGGGTTTCGGGGCCCTTGGGGGGGCTGAGGGGTGTTGGTTTAGGGTTTAGGGTTTAGGGTTTAGGGCTTAGGGTTTAGGGTTTAGGGTTTAGGGTTCAGGGTTTAGGGTTTAGGGGTGTTCCCGGGCCATAGGGGTGCTTCGGTTTAGGGTTTAGGGTTTCGGGGCGATTCGGGGGCTGAGGGGTGTTGGTTTAGGGTTTCGGGTTAAGGTTTAGGGTTCAGGGTTTAGGGTTTAGGGTTGAGGGTTTAGGGTTTAGGGTTTAGGGCTAAAAAAGAGGAAATGAGGGCTTAGGGGCTGGGAATTGCTTAGAGGCCAGGGGTAAATAGTAGAGGGTTTAGGGTTTAGGGTTAAGGGGTCAGGGTTCAGGGTTTAGGTTCAGGTTGGGTGCAGGTGGAGGCACCCAGGGGGTCCAGGGTGTTGGTGTATAGGGTTTAGGGTTTGGGGTTTAGGGTTAGGGTTTAGGGTTTAGGGTTTAGGGTTTAGGCTTTATTGTTTAGGGTTTAGGGTTAGGGTTTAGGGGGTTTTAGGGCCTAGCAGATGTAGATTCAGGGGTCGAAGTACGGGGTGGGAAGAAGTACTCATAAGTGTGGGCTTACCATCCCGAGAACCACCATGCGACCCTAGGACTATGGTTTAGGGTTTAGGATTTGGGGTTTTAGGGTTTAGGGTTTTAGGGTTTACGGTTTAGGGTTTAGGGTTTAGGGTTTAGGGTTTAGGGTAACGCCTAAACAAACCCCAGCTCAGCCCTTACGAAGGGCGACAAAATCCAAGTTGAGGCCCGAAAAGAGACGCCCTGAGGCGCTGAGCAAGCAGCCCGCTCTCTGCCGTCCCTCTGCCCTGAACCTAACCGTAGGGGCTAAAAACTTTAGGGTTCGGACTTTGGGGCAGGTTCAATCACTTGGGCGCACGTGCCCTGGACCTATGTCCGACGCAGTACAACTTAAAAGCCGCAGCCAAAACCACTAACCCCTAAACACTAAACCCTAAACCTTAAACCCTAAACCCTAAACCCTAACACTCACGCTGTGAACTTTCATCCCGACAGTCCCCAAGGCTTGTTTTTTGAACGGGGCTCGTACCGCCAGCAAGCCTTGACGATCGCCCGGGCCACGCGAATGATCTGGGCGCAGTTTCTGGACAGTTTCGTGCCGCGGAAGAAGCAGCGAACGAGCGGCGCTACAAAGTCTATTGCTGCCCCCGCTCCGCTGAGTCCGGGCGGCCTCGCCTCGTGAACATGCCCGATGTCGATTTCAAGCGTCGCTGGCGAGCCGGACTGGCAGCTGTGACACCTGGGCAGCGCCGACTTGTAACAAGGGAACTTTTATTTTTGCCATTCTGGGCATATTCTTCTTTTCCCCAGATCACTTTGGTGCTTCAAAGATCGATTGCCTCAGCTTTGGCCTACTTTTTCCCACCTGTGGTGCAGCAGCCGTTAAATCGCTGAGCCCCTATACATCCTAAGCCCTAAGCCCTAAACCCTAAACTCTAAACCCTACAAGCCCTCAACACTCTTCAGGAATGGACTGGAGGAAGGAGCCGGTCAACTCTGATGTGTTCAAGGCCCGGGAGGGTTCGGGATTTAGGGTTTAGGGTCTAGGGTTTAAGGCTTAGGGTGTACAGTAGGGGATGAACTTACCAAAGTTTTGAGGCTGGGATTTGTCAAGGTCTTTTGGGGAGGAAGGGGGCTGTCATCTTCGCTTAGTATTGCTTAATGTCAGGACCATGGAGTGTAGTTATAAAGATAGATCTGTTGTTAGTTTATGGGCATTGAATTATACACACAATATATATATATATATACATATATATATATGCAGATGTAAATATGCACAGACATATAAATAGCTAGTTATCTTGCATGTTTACTCATTACTGTTCAACGCCTATTTTTTGTTGTGCATTTTTGTAATGTAAAGATCGCTTGGGGACATTTGAACTGACAGGCAACCCCAAACCCTAAACCCTAAACTCACATATCTAGGAAGTGAAGGCGTTCGAGCCGACCTATAAGCTCGCATGAAAAATTCGTGACTAGGACCGGGAGTAGGCCCTTTTTTCCTTTTTTGGGGTTGGGGTTCCTTATAATCCCCTTAAAACCAAAAAGGGTACCCTTTTTATTCCTAAGCTACTCCCGGGGTCTAGGTGAAACACGGGCTTTTTCCAGGTTGGAACTTGAGGAGTTTGGTTTTTAGGGTTTGGGGTTCAGGGTTCGGGGCTTAAGGTTTAGGGTTTGAGGTTTAGGGTTTAGGGTACATTTTTTTCTTGGGAGATCAACCCTTCCGTATAATTAGAAGGTGTCCTGCCCAAGGAAGGTAAAGCTTTTGGGCACCCAGCGGAGGCCGGAATTTCAGGATCTGTGGAAACCTCAAACTTAAACCACTCCCCGTAATAGTAACCCGCCCCTCTCCTATTTTTAAACATTCCTAGGGGGTCCCCTAGTAAGGATAAGGGATTCAGCCCTGTGAATCTTATTCCCTCTAATAACCCATATATATATATATATCTATATATTTCATATAGTCTCTATACACCTAAGTAGCCTTCCTTTCGTCCCTTGAGTGGGGCTTTTGAACCCTACACCCTAAACCCTAAACCTAAACCCTAAACCCTTTTCGGACCTTACTTGTTCGTAGAGTGGCCTTGCAGCCATTGAAGGCGTGGAGCAACGGCGCAGCCCAGGAGGCAGCCAAGCCTAAACCCTGAACCCTAGACCCTAGACACTGGACCCTACACCCTAGACCCTAGGCCCTAAACCCTAAACCCTAGACCCTAAACCCTAAACCCGAAACCCCTTTTTGCTTTAGTTGGGCGCCGGGGGTTGTAGGTGCCTTGGGGAGAAAGACAGAGGTTTAGGGTTCAGGGTGGAGGGTTGAGGGTTCAGGGTTTAGGGTTTAGGGCTTGGGCAAGTTTAGGACACAGTGCTAAGGAATGTTCAGGGCTCAGGGCTTAGGAACGTTGAAGGTGGTCGTTAGGGTTTGGGGTTTGGAGTTTGGGGTTTGGGGTTTAGGGTTTGGGGTTTGGGGTTTAGGGTTAGGTGCATTCCCCGTACCTCTGGTTCAGCATGAAGCACAACCGCTTGCAGGCATTGGCGCCCTCGCGTGTGCCCATACCATGTTCTTCTTGCTTGACACCCTAAACCCTAAACCTTAAACCCAAAAGCCTTAAATCCCTAAACCCAAAAGCCCTAAAAGCCTAAACCCAACAAACCCGAAGACCCTAAAACCCTAAACCCTAAACCCTAAACCCTAAACCATAAACAGTTCCCAAGCCCTAAACCCTTCCAAGGCGCTGTGGCAGGGATGTGGGAGGAACTTTCAGAGCAACCCCAAGTCGCTTCTTGGCTTGGAGGATCCTCAAGGGAGGGGTTTAGGGTTTAGGGTTTCGGGTTACACTACCCCCCCCCCGCCCCGCTAGGTCCCCTCCCCCTCCATACTGCAGGCTACTTAGGGACAGTCAGGCTGGATGCCTTCTTAGCGGCCACCTTGAAACCTTAAACTTTTCAACCCTGAACTCTCTTAGGGTTTAGGGTTTAGGGTTCCGGGTTGCTTCAGAGAGCTTTGCCTGCAGACATCCTCCCGCGCCTTTCGGGTTCTGGGTGCATGGTTTAGTGACGAGACCTGCACGGCACACTGGCAGGGTTTCCAGTAGAATCAGGGTTTTGAGTTTAGGGTTTTGGGTTGAAGGTTTAGGGTTAGAGGGGTTTCTTGGTAGCCCGGTGGTGCCCTTTTCTGTTTTTTTTCATTCAAGGCTCCCTTATAAAGTAAGCAACCCCTCCAAAAAACCTTATTAAAACAAAAGGTTACTGGGCTATATACCAGGCCCCCGAAGCCCTTACGACTCAACCCCTATATAAGGCTCTAGGACTTCAGTGGGCATACGCATTTCTTTACCTTTGGGACGCCTTATTAGCCGCGCGGCTTTCCTCACCCGCTCCATTAAACATTCCTCAACCCTAAACCCTCAACCCTATTTCCAAACCCGAAACCCTTAACCCTAACACCTAAAATCCTAAACCCGAAACCCGAAACCCTAAACCCTAAACCCTCAACCCTCAACCCCAAGCCGTGGGCACCTTTTGGGGGGTTTCCCTAAACCCTAAACCCTAAACCCTAAACCCTAAACCCTAGACCCTAGACCCTAGACCCTAAACCCTAGACCCTAAGCCCTAAACCTGTTGCGGGGGCTTTCAGGTTTTCGGGGGGTCGCCCTCAGGTGGGGCGGTCTCTCCTCCAAGTCCGTGCAGGCGCCCTCCCTGCTGGCCGCGGCCCTGGTGGGGTGTAGGGTTTAGGTTTTAGGGTTTAGGGTTTAGGGTTCAAGGTGAGTGAATGGGGGGCGTTAGTGTGGGGGGGGGGGGGGGATAATTTGGGCTTCTGGGGGTTCATTCTAGTGTTGAATTACTGTCTATACGGTGGGGGGAAGGGCTTAGGCTTAGGACATACTGTATAGTGTTCGTTGCAGCGTTTATGGGTCTTTTAAGGGTTTGTCATCGGCTTTAGTTCTCTAGGGTTTAAAACAGGGTTCATGATAAGCTTTAGTCAGGGTTATAGGGTTCTGCGGGCTTTTCTTCGGGTTATTTCGGGCTTAGGGGTTTAATCACCCAAAGTAGACCGTTGTTGTGACTAAACCCTGCAAGCCCGAAACTCAAACCTCTGTGTGCATCTATAGTCTAGGTTCAGTACAACATGATGAAAAATAGGTGCCCTAAGCCCCAAACCCAAAAGAAAACTCAAGCCCTAAACCCTAAACCCCGACAAACTGAGGGCCTTAGGGTAGATACATGGCCCCGTAGTATACCCCTTATATGCCTTATCAACCCTCTTAAGAAGGTGAGGGACCATCTTGAGGGACCATGCAACTTCCCTTCGACTAAGGCTCAGGGAACTTTGTCAGTAGTCTCTTCGCCAGGTGAGAGTTGCAGTCACTCTAGCCCCCACATAGGGTACGTGCTTGGAACCTGCTCACCAAGTTCCCTGAGCCTTCGCGCACTCCATCACTGCATCTGGGAATAACGCCGACGCCCTACACCCTCAACCATAAACCATAGACCCTTTCCCTACAACCCGAACCCTAAACCCTAAACAAGTTTAGGGTTTCAGGGCTTAGGGCATGCGGTTCAGGAGCTCGCTCAAGTACGGCTATCGGCGGTTTAGACTTCGGATTTCGCAAGCCAATAAACTCCAGTTGCAGGCTGGTTCCTTCGACCTTTCGCGCCATCTCGGAAGGGTGCAGGGGCCTTTGGGGCAGCCGAGTGTGCTTTTGGGTTGAGGGTTCAGGGTTTAGGGTTTAGGGTTTTGGGTTTTGGGTTTAGGGTTAACCCTAAACCCTCAACCCTAAACCCTAAACCCTAAACCCTAAACCCTAAACCCTAACAAGTATGGGCCCTGGGGTCCTAAGGGTATATAATGACTCCTCAGCCACTGAAACTGCTCCAAAAAGACTCGGGACCCTCTTGAAGCTTGTGGGTTGGCTTGTTTGTTGAGCCTGGGCGCCACCCTGAGAAGTGGTTTAGGGTTTAGGGTTTAGGGTTTAGGGTTCAGGAAGTTTAGGGTTTAGGGTTTAGGGTTTAGGGTTTAGGGTGGCTGAGCAAAAAAAGCTGAAACGTAGAAGTAGGACCGGAGTGCCCAGCCGAGTTTAGTATTTGTAGGCTTCAGGGTGCCCTCAACACGCTCCTGTTGCCCAGAAAGTTGACTGGGGTTTGGGGTTTGGGGTTTAGGGTTTAGGGTTTGGGGTTTAGGGTTTAGGGTTTAGAGGAGTGTGTGGGAGCTTTAGGGGTTAGGGAGGGCTTGTGGCACCTTACTCCAAGCTTAGAAGCCCTACCCCTAAACCCTAAACCCTAAACCCTAGCGCCCCACACCCTAAACCCTAAATTCAGGCCTAGCGGCACGGGCCGGCCCCCGCCCCCCAAAGCACGAAACCTTGAACCTTGGCACTGTCTTCTCTTTCCCGTGTCTTTGTCCTCTCCTTCTCTCTGTCTCTCTTTCTCCTGCCTTCGCCACCCCTCCCTCCCCCCCCGCGCGCGCGCGCGCGCGCGCGCGCGCGCACCCGCATCAGGAGCATCAGTGGGGTTGGTTTGGGGGCCTTAAAAGCATTCTATGCATGCGTTTTGCCTTCAAAAAACCTTCAGAAAACGCTGTAAACACGTGTTTTTGGGCTTGGGAAGCCTTTTGGGACCCAGGAAAGGGAGCATCATGAGCATCAGCGGCCTCGCCCAGGCCATCCAAAACCCCCTTAAACACGCCGATTGTATGTGCTTGAACGCTTGCGTGCCCACGAAACCCCCAAAAGCAAGACCCCGAATGCCCTTAAGGGCATTCGGGGTCCTGCTGTTCGGGTGTTTTGTAGGCACGAAGCCGTTCGAGCGCGTAAAATGAGCGATTTTAGGGGCGTTTTTACGTGGACCCACAAAACACTCGGTATTTACGAGGTTTTCTGCTGTTGGAACACCCCCCCAAACCGAGCATCATGAGCATCAGCTGGGTCTCTGGGCCGTGGGCCCGGAGGCCCACGAAGCCCACATGAGAAACGATGGCTTGATGATGCCCCGGACCCCCGCGCATCAGCAGCATCAGCAGACCCCCCCCCCGACGTGGGTTTCGATGATGCGCACTTTGGGGGCGGGTCAAGGGCAACAAGGGTGGGGGTCGGAGGCACGCGTGAAAACCCTCATAAAAACACGGTATTTACGGTGATTTCAGCGTTTTTCAGCGTTTTTTCTTGCCTTGGGTCCGCGGGCCAGGGCTGCTGATGCTCATGATGCTCGCCTGGTTTTGGGCTTCCGGTACCCCCCCCAAACCTTGAAAAACATGGTTTCGGCCTGGCGCGCGCCCCATGTGAAAAGCTAGGGTCGATGATGCGCGCCCGTGAGGGTTTAATGGGGTGCTGCGGGTGTTTTGTGGCCTCGGTTTTTCGTAAAAGTAAAAACCCATGGTTTTTACGAGGTTTTCGTGCTTTTCGCACCACCGCGTGTTGCGTCCCCTTGGATGCCGTTTCGGAGGCCTCCCGAAGGGCCCCGCGCGAATTTGAAGCAATTTTGGGCGGGGTCGGCGGCTCGGGCGCTCGCCCCTAAAGCTAGCGCTTTAGTGCGACGCGGGCTGCGCCCTGGACCACGGGCGGCGCGGGGGCCGGATTTAAGAGCCTCCGGCTCAAGCCGCCGACCGCGCAGGAGCATAGTTGAAAGGTTTAAACGCGCTCGTCAGCTCAAAGGATGCCAAAAAAGTTGATGTGCTTGAGCCTCTGTGAAACGTTGGGACCCAAACAGGAGCTGAAGCCAGCTTGAAGGCCAGACCAGCCCCATCAATGGGTAGGGGGGGTACGGGGGGGGTAGGGGGGGGGTAGGAGGGGGGAGTTTTCCCGTGAGTTTGCCCGGGTACCCCCCCTACCCCCCCCTACCCCCCCCCGCGTTTTGGGGGGTAAGGAGGGACTGGAGTCCATACCAAAACATCCTCAGCCTCACACTTTCATGTGGGCTTCAGGCTCTCTCGCCTATTCCCGAACCCTTAGAGGGTATAGGGTTTAGGGTTTAGGGTTTAGGGTTTAGGGCTGCCCCGAAAGCTCAGCACTGGCCAAGGTCCGCCTCCACACCGGTGCGCTTGAGTCCGGGGAGCTACAAGGCGACGGGGGTTTAGGGTTTAGGGTTTAGGAGGTTCCCTCTTGTGCTACCAGTCCTTAATAGGGATGATCATAGGGGCTACTAGAATCCCAAGTCAGGCCTGTTAGTGCAAAGTGTAACATCCCAAGTTTAGAGTCCGGGGAGCTACAAGGTGGTCCTGGGGGTTCAAGGAACTCAAGGAGGGGTTCTTATAAGGGACCTTAGGGGTTATTGGGGGGTTCTGTAGAGGCTAATTTAGGTTTTTGGGGACTATACAAGGGGTTTATATAGGGGAAGAAGATTACGTGTCCCTTCCAGGGCCCATCCTTACATCCCTTAATGTGTTTACGGTTTGGGGTTTGTTTTTTGGGGGGTTTAGGTTCGATGGGTCTTCGGGCTTAGGGGACATGGGCTGTGTTGCATGGATTCCTTAGTCTGGGCCCTTGATGGGGTTTCGGGTTTTAGCGTTTAAGTTTAGGGTTTCGGTTTTAGGGTTTAGTGGGTAGGTGCCCTTGCAACTAGCCTAAGGGAAGCGCCGCACACCCCAAAACTCCGCGGCCCTGATCTCTTCGTTATCCTTTTTAGGTTTGGATTTTGCAGAAGGGTCGAAGGGCAACGTCTGACCGTGACCGGGTGAACGGGCTGACCGGATCCGGTTGACCGGATCCGGTCGGCCTGGCTGGCTGACCGGACTGACCTGACCGGCTGGCCGGACTGACCCGACCGGGCTGACCTGACCGATCCGAGCGACCGCACTGACCTGACCGGGCTGACCTGACCGAACTGACCGACCTGACCGGGCGACCGGGCCGACCTGACCAGACTGACCTGACCGGGCTGACCTGACCGGGCTGACCTGACCGAACTGACCGAACCGGGCGACCGGACCGACCTGACCAGGCTGACCTGACCGGGCTGACCTGACCGAACTGACCGGACCAGACTGACCTGACTGGGCTGACCTGACCGGGCTGACCTGACCGAACTGACCGACCTGACCGGGCGACCGGACCGACCTGACCAGGCTGACCTGACCGGGCTGACCTGACCGAACTGACCGACCTGACCGGCGACCGGGCCGACCTGACCAGACTGACCTGACCGGGCTGACCTGACCGAACTGACCGACCGACCTGACCGGGCGACCGGACCGACCTGACCAGGCTGACCTGACCGGGCTGACC
The DNA here is from genome assembly GCA_905221605.1 of Symbiodinium natans. Taxonomy (NCBI): domain Eukaryota; class Dinophyceae; order Suessiales; family Symbiodiniaceae; genus Symbiodinium; species Symbiodinium natans. The sequence goes on from CAJNDS010002148.1 coordinate 447,792, forward strand.
TGACCGAACTGACCGACCTGACGGGGCGACCGGGCCGACCTGACCAGACTGACCTGACCGGGCTGACCTGACCGAACTGACCGACCTGACCGGGGTACCAGAGTTAGTACTAATCTTCTTTATTTGCCAACGCCGTCATTCCAGACCTTCATTTTCCTTTTCGTCATAAGGCGGCACCGTGGTCTTTGCAGCATTCGCTGTTCCTGGATGAAGGAATATTGACAGCCACCCAAATGTTTTCCTACTTAATTGCAAAGAGAATAGATGTTTCCCTATTAAATCCAAAGAAAACAAAGGTTTTGCTATTGAAATCCCAGAGCGAATAGAGATTTTCCCTGAAATTTCCGAGAAGATAGATTTCCCTCATAAAGTGCAAAGGACAACAACGACAACAACGACAACAACGACGACAACGACAACAACGACGACAACGACAACAACGACGACAGCGACGACAACGACGACGACAACAACGACAACGAACACGACAACGTTGCAAAGAGAATAGATGTTTCCTTATTAAATCCAAAGAAAACAAAGGTTTTGCTATTGAAATCCCAAAGCGAATAGAGATTTTCCCTGACATTTCCGAGAAGATAGATTTCCCTCACAAAGTGCAAAGGAATTGAATATTTTATTTTAAAATACAAAGAAATGAAAGGATTCCTATTAACGTACCAAGGAGACTTAGGTTTTTTCACTCAAAGGCAAGCGGGGGGTCGCAAAGAGAATAGATGTTTCCCGATCAAATCCAAAGAAAACAAAGGTTTTGCTATTGAAATCCCAAAGCGAATAGAGATTTTCCCTGATATTAACGTACCAAGGAGACTTAGGGGTTTTTTCCGTCAAAGGCAAGCGGGGGGGTTGGGGGGGGCTGCATGTGTATGCTTTGAAGCAAGCTTGTGCGGCTTCAAAAAAAGCGGCTTCAAAAAAAGCGGGGGGGTTGGGGGGGCGCAGCCGCCCCCATTTGCAAACATCATTTTCGCACGATATGTTATTAAAATAGTAGTAGTAGTAGTAGTAGCAGTAGTAGTAGTAGTAGTAGAAGTAGTAGGAAGAGGAGGAGGAGGGTTTAGGCTTTAGGGTTTAGGGTTTAGGGTTTAGGGTGTAGGGTTTAGGGATTTTTGGGGGCTGCGGTGGGAAGCAAAGGCCCAGGGGCCCTCCTATCCCTAGGGATTTTTTGGGGCTGCGGTGGGAAGCAAAAGCCAAAAGGCCATCCTATTGCTTAGGACTTTTTGGGCTGCGGTGGGAAGCAAAGGCCCAGAGGCCCTCCTATTTTTTGGGGTTTTTGGGGGCTGCGGTGGGAAGCAAAGGGTAGGGGCCCTCCTATCCCTTGGCATTTTTTGGGGCTGCGGTGGGAAGCAAAGGCCAAGAGGCCATCCTATTGCTTAGGACTTTTTGGGCTGCGGTGGGAAGCAAAGGCCCGGAGTCTACTAGCCGACAAAACTATCCTAAGCCACAGTAATAGCATTTTTCGTCAAAGTGAGTTCTTGCAATTTCGGAAAAGAACGGCGGGGAGTCGTTTTGAAGCTCGAGAACTTATTTTGGGACAGGCTCGCCTCGCTGCCAGCTTTTGCGCGAAGCCGTTTCGGACCAAAAAGTAGGCTTTTTTCATAGATTCGCAAATTCTGAAATCACGCTGGCTCTGTACTTTTTTAGCCTAGAATCAGCAAAAACTGAAAACGTGCTCAAAAAATCCTACCGCGGACATAGTAAAAAATCGCAAAAATTGGCCAATTTTTGGGGCCCGTGTAGTATAAAATCAAATAAAAACGGTACGTGAGCATGCCTTGAGATGCAGGAGAAAAGAGTACCCAGAAACCGCAGTATCATTCCCAAAAAATGACAAAAACACACCATACTCTCCTACGTCTCAATGCCGCACCCCAATTTATTTTGTTTTATTCTGCTTCCGCGTTGCTATAGTTGCAAAACTGGGTTTTTGGAGCTGCGGTGGGAAGCAAAGGCCCAGAGGCCCTCCTATCCCTTGGGATTCTTGTGGCTGCGGTGGGAAGCAAAGGCCGAGAGGCCATCCTATCGCTTAGGACTTTTTGGTCTGCGGTGGGAAGCAAACTAGCCGACAGAACTATCCTAAGCCACAGTGATAGCATTTTTCATCGAAGTGAGTTAAACAACAACAACGACAACAACAACAACAACAACAACAACAACAACAACAACAACAACAACAACAACAACAACGACCACAACAACGACCACAACAACGACCACAACAACGACCACAACAACGACCGCAACAACAACGACCACAACAACCAACGACCACAACAACAACAACAACAACCACCACCACCAAAACAACAACAACCAACAGCAACAACAGCAACAACAGCAACAACAACAACAACGACGACAACAACAACAACAACAACAACAACAGCAACAACAAGTACAACAAGTACATGAACAAGAACAATAACAAGAACAAGAGCAAGAACACGAACAATAAGAAGAACAAGAACAAGAACAACAACAATAACAATAACACGAACAATAACAAGAACAATAACAACAACAATAGCAGCAACAACAACAACAACAAGCAGAAGAACAATAACCAGAACGATAACGAGAACAACAACAACAACAACAACAACAACAACAACAACAACAACAACAACCACAACCACAACCACCACCACAGCAACAACAACAACAACAACAACCACCACCACCACAACAACAACAACAACGAGTAGTACATGAACAATACTAAGGTTTTGCTATTGAAATCCCAAAGCGAATAGAGATTTTCCCTGAAATTTTCGAGAAGATAGATTTCCTTCATAAAGTGCAAAGGAAATGAAGATTTTAATTTTAAAATACAAAGAAAAGAAAAGGATTCCTATTAACGTACCAAGGAGACTTAGTTTTTTTCCGTCAAAGGCAAGCAGGGGGGTTGGGGGGGCTGCGTGTGTATGCTTTGAAGCAAGCTTGTGCGGCTTCAAAAAAATGCGGGGGGGTTGGGGAGGCGCAGCCGCCCCCATTTGCAAACATCATTTTCGCACGATAGGTTATTAAAAAGCGGGGGGGTTGGGGGGGGGCGCAGCCCCCCCATTTGCAAACACCATTCTCGCACGATAGGTTTATAGAAATGTTTGTAGTAGTATAGTCGTCGTCGTTGTCGTGGTCGTCGTACTAGCAATAGTAGCAGTACTAGCAGTAGTAGCAGCAGCAGCAGTAGCAGTAGCAGTAGCAGTAGCAGTAGCAGTAGCAGTAGTAGTAGTAGTAGTAGTAGTAGTAGTAGTAGTAGTAGTAGTAGTAGTAGTAGTAGTAGTAGTAGTAGTAGGAGGAGGAAGTTTCGCACGATAGGTTATGAAAAAGCGGGGGGGTTGGGGGGGGCGCAGCCCCCCCCATTTGCAAACACCATTCTCGCACGATAGGTTCTTTAATATGTATGCGCTCCGGAGCCGCCGCCTCGCTGCCAGCCTTTGTGCGAAGCCCGTTTCGGACGAAAATATAGGCTTTTTTCATAGATTCGCAAAAGTCTGAAATCACGGAACAATAAGAAGAACAAGAACAACAACAACAACAACAACAGCAACAACAGCAACAACGACAACGACAAAGACAACGACAAAGACAACGACAAAGACAACGACAACAACGACAACGACAACGACAACGACAACGTTGCAAACAGAATAGATGTTTCCCTATTAAATCCAAAGAAAACAAAGGTTTTGCTATTGAAATCCCAAAGCGAATAGAGATTTTCCCTGAAATTTCCGAGAAGATAGATTTCCCTCATAAAGTGCAAAGGAAATGAAGATTTTAATTTAAAATACAAAGAAAAGAAAAGGATTCCTATTAACGTACCAAGGAGACTTAGTTTTTTTTCCGTCAAAGGCAAGCGGGGGGGTTGGGGGGGCTGCATGTGTATGCTTTGAAGCAAGCTTGTGCGGCTTCAAAAAAAGCGGGGGGGTTGGGGAGGCGCAGCCGCCCCCATTTGCAAACATCATTTTCGCACGATAGGTTATTAAAAAGCGGGGGGGTTGGGGGGGGCGCAGCCCCCCCCATTTGCAAACACCATTCTCGCACGATAGGTTTATAGAAATGTTTGTAGTAGTATAGTCGTCGTCGTTGTCGTCGTCGTCGTACTAGCAATAGTAGCAGTACTAGCAGTAGTAGCAGCAGCAGCAGTAGCAGTAGCAGTAGCAGTCGCAGTAGCAGTAGCAGTAGCAGTAGTAGTAGTAGTAGTAGTAGTAGTAGTAGTAGTAGTAGTAGTAGTAGTAGTAGTAGTAGTAGTAGTAGTAGTAGTAGTAGTAGTAGTAGTATAGGAAGAGGAGGAGGAGGAGGAGGAGGAGGGAGGAGGAGGAGTATTGGTAGGCAAGGCGAGTCAAGGTCATCAGGTCGGTCCTGTCGCACAGTCGGGTCAGGTCGGTCCGGTCACCCATCAAGTCAATCCGGTTACCTGGCCAGGTCAGTCGGGGTCAGGTCGGTCCGGTCGCCCGGTCAGGTCGGTCAGGTCGGTCAGTTCGGTCAGGTCAAGTAGGAAAACATTTGGGTGGCTGTCAATATTCCTTCATCCAGGAACGGCGAATGCTGCAAAGACCACGGTGCCGCCTTATGACGAAAAGAAAAACGAAGGTCTGGAATGACGGCGTTGGCAAATAAAGAAGATTAGTACTAACTCTGGTACCCCGGTCAGGTCGGTCAGTTCGGTCAGGTCAGCCCGGTCAGGTCAGTCCGGTCAGGTCAGTCGGTCAGCCCGGTCAGGTCGGCCCGGTTGTCCGGTCAGGTCAGCCAGGTTGTCCGGTCGGGTCAGTCCCTTCTTGTCCTGATCAGTCAAGGTCCACTTGCCCTGACCGGGTGACCGGACTGAACGGACGACCCCGCAGCCTCAAGAAATGCCAAGGGATAGGAGGGCCCCTGGCCTTTGCTTCCCACCGCAGCCCCCAAAAACCCCAAAAGATAGGAGGGCCTCTGGGCCTTTGCTTCCCACCGCAGCCCAAAAAGTCCTAAGCAATAGGATGGCCTCTTGGCTTTTGCTTCCCACCGCAGCCCCAAAAAATCCCTAGGGATAGGAGGGCCCCTGGGCCTTTGCTTCCCACCGCAGCCCCCAAAAATCCCTAAACCCTACACCCTAAACCCTAAACCCTAACCCCCAAAGCCTAAACCCTCCTCCTCCTCTTCCTACTACTACTACTACTACTACTACTACTACTACTACTACTACTACTACTACTACTACTACTATTACTACTACTGCTACTGCTACTGCTACTACTACTACTACTACTATTTTAAGGGGCCCTCCTATCCCTTGACATTTCTTGGGGCTGCGGTGGGAAGCAAAGGCCAAGAGGCCATCCTATTGCTTAGGACTTTTTGGGCTGCAGTGGGAAGCAAAGGCCCAGAGGCCCTCCTATTTTTTGGGATTCTTGGGGGCTGCGGTGGGAAGCAAAGGGTAGGGGCCCTCCTATCCCTTGGCATTTTTTGGGGCTGCGGTGGGAAGCAAAGGCCAAGAGGCCATCCTATTGCTTAGGACTTTTTGGGCTGCGGTGGGAAGCAAAGGCCCGGAGTCTACTAGCCGACAAAACTATCCTAAGCCACAGTAATAGCATTTTTCGTCAAAGTGAGTTCTTGCAATTTCGGAAAAGAACGGCGGGGAGTCGTTTTGAAGCTCGAGAACTTATTTTGGGACAGGCTCGCCTCGCTGCCAGCTTTTGCGCGAAGCCGTTTCGGACCAAAAAGTAGGCTTTTTTCATAGATTCGCAAGTTCTGAAATCACGCTGGCTCTGTACTTTTTTAGCCTAGAATCAGCAAAAACTGAAAACGTGCTCAAAAAATCCTACCGCGGACATAGTAAAAAATCGCCAAAATTGGCCAATTTTTGGGGCCCGTGTAGTATAAAATCAAATAAAAAACGGTACGTGAGCATGCCTTGAGATGCAGGAGAAAAGAGTACCCAGAAACCGCGGTATCATTCCCAAAAAATGACAAAAACACACCATACTCTCCTACGTCTCAATGCCGCGCCCCAATTTATTTTGTTTTATTCTGCTTCCGCGCTGCTATAGTTGCAAAACTGGAGTTTTGGAGCTGCGGTGGGAAGCAAAGGCCCAGAGGCCCTCCTATCCCTTGGGATTCTTGTGGCTGCGGTGGGAAGCAAAGGCCGAGAGGCCATCCTATCGCTTAGGACTTTTTGGTCTGCGGTGGGAAGCAAACTAGCCGACAGAACTATCCTAAGCCACAGTGATAGCATTTTTCATCGAAGTGAGTTAAACAACAACAACGACAACAACAACAACAACAACAACAACAACAACAACAACAACAACAACAACAACAACAACGACCACAACAACGACCACAACAACGACCACAACAACGACCACAACAACGACCGCAACAACAACGACCACAACAACCAACGACCACAACAACAACAACAACAACCACCACCACCAAAACAACAACAACCAACAGCAACAACAGCAACAACAGCAACAACAACAACAACGACGACAACAACAACAACAACAACAACAACAGCAACAACAAGTACAACAAGTACATGAACAAGAACAATAACAAGAACAAGAGCAAGAACACGAACAATAAGAAGAACAAGAACAAGAACAACAACAATAACAATAACACGAACAATAACAAGAACAATAACAACAACAATAGCAGCAACAACAACAACAACAAGCAGAAGAACAATAACCAGAACGATAACGAGAACAACAACAACAACAACAACAACAACAACAACAACAACAACAACAACCACAACCACAACCACCACCACAGCAACAACAACAACAACAACAACCACCACCACCACAACAACAACAACAACGAGTAGTACATGAACAATACTAAGGTTTTGCTATTGAAATCCCAAAGCGAATAGAGATTTTCCCTGAAATTTTCGAGAAGATAGATTTCCTTCATAAAGTGCAAAGGAAATGAAGATTTTAATTTTAAAATACAAAGAAAAGAAAAGGATTCCTATTAACGTACCAAGGAGACTTAGTTTTTTTCCGTCAAAGGCAAGCAGGGGGGTTGGGGGGGCTGCGTGTGTATGCTTTGAAGCAAGCTTGTGCGGCTTCAAAAAAATGCGGGGGGGTTGGGGAGGCGCAGCCGCCCCCATTTGCAAACATCATTTTCGCACGATAGGTTATTAAAAAGCGGGGGGGTTGGGGGGGGGCGCAGCCCCCCCATTTGCAAACACCATTCTCGCACGATAGGTTTATAGAAATGTTTGTAGTAGTATAGTCGTCGTCGTTGTCGTGGTCGTCGTACTAGCAATAGTAGCAGTACTAGCAGTAGTAGCAGCAGCAGCAGTAGCAGTAGCAGTAGCAGTAGCAGTAGCAGTAGCAGTAGCAGTAGCAGTAGTAGTAGTAGTAGTAGTAGTAGTAGTAGTAGTAGTAGTAGTAGTAGTAGTAGTAGTAGTAGGAGGAAGTTTCGCACGATAGGTTGTGAAAAAGCGGGGGGGTTGGGGGGGGCGCAGCCCCCCCCATTTGCAAACACCATTCTCGCACGATAGGTTCTTTAATATGTATGCGCTCCGGAGCCGCCGCCTCGCTGCCAGCCTTTGTGCGAAGCCCGTTTCGGACGAAAATATAGGCTTTTTTCATAGATTCGCAAAAGTCTGAAATCACGGAACAATAAGAAGAACAAGAACAACAACAACAACAACAACAGCAACAACAGCAACAACGACAACGACAAAGACAACGACAAAGACAACGACAAAGACAACGACAACAACGACAACGACAACGACAACGACAACGTTGCAAACAGAATAGATGTTTCCCTATTAAATCCAAAGAAAACAAAGGTTTTGCTATTGAAATCCCAAAGCGAATAGAGATTTTCCCTGAAATTTCCGAGAAGATAGATTTCCCTCATAAAGTGCAAAGGAAATGAAGATTTTAATTTAAAATACAAAGAAAAGAAAAGGATTCCTATTAACGTACCAAGGAGACTTAGTTTTTTTTCCGTCAAAGGCAAGCGGGGGGGTTGGGGGGGCTGCATGTGTATGCTTTGAAGCAAGCTTGTGCGGCTTCAAAAAAAGCGGGGGGGTTGGGGAGGCGCAGCCGCCCCCGTTTGCAAACATCATTTTCGCACGATAGGTTATTAAAAAGCGGGGGGGTTGGGGGGGGCGCAGCCCCCCCCATTTGCTCCATTCTCGCACGATAGGTTTATAGAAATGTTTGTAGTAGTATAGTCGTCGTCGTTGTCGTCGTCGTCGTACTAGCAATAGTAGCAGTACTAGCAGTAGTAGCAGCAGCAGCAGTAGCAGTAGCAGTAGCAGTAGCAGTAGCAGTAGCAGTAGCAGTAGCAGTAGTAGTAGTAGTAGTAGTAGTAGTAGTAGTAGTAGTAGTAGTAGTAGTAGTAGTAGTAGTAGTAGTAGTAGTAGTAGGAGGAAGTTTCGCACGATAGGTTATGAAAAAGCGGGGGGGTTGGGGGGGGCGCAGCCCCCCCCATTTGCAAACACCATTCTCGCACGATAGGTTCTTTAATATGTATACGCTCCGGAGCCGCCGCCTCGCTGCCAGCTTTTGTGCGAAGCCCGTTTCGGACGAAAATATAGGCTTTTTTCATAGATTCGCAAAAGTCTGAAATCACGCTGACTCTGTACTTTTTTAGCTTAGAATCAGCAAAAACTCAAAATCTGCACAAAAAGTCCTACCGCGGACATAGTAAAAAATCGCAAAAATTGACCTATTTTTGGGGCCCGTGTAGTAGTAGTAGTTGTTGTTGTTGTAGTAGTAGTAGTAGTAGTAGTAGTAGTAGTAGTAGTAGTAGTAGTAGTAGTAGTAGTAGTAGTAGTAGTAGTAATAGGAAGAGGAGGAGGAGGAGGAGGAGGAGGAGGAGGAGGGAGGAGGAGGAGTATTGGTAGGCAAGGCGAGTCAAGGTCAGTCAGCCCATCAGGTCGGTCCTGTCGCACAGTCGGGTCAGGTCGGTCCGGTCACCCATCAAGTCAATCCGGTTACCTGGCCAGGTCAGTCGGGGTCAGGTCGGTCCGGTCGCCCGGTCAGGTCGGTCAGGTCGGTCAGTTCGGTCAGGTCAAGTAGGAAAACATTTGGGTGGCTGTCAATATTCCTTCATCCAGGAACGGCGAATGCTGCAAAGACCACGGTGCCGCCTTATGACGAAAATAAAAACGAAGGTCTGGAATGACGGCGTTGGCAAATAAAGAAGATTAGTACTAACTCTGGTACCCCGGTCAGGTCGGTCAGTTCGGTCAGGTCAGCCCGGTCAGGTCAGCCTGGTCAGGTCGGTCCGGTCGCCCGGTCAGGTCGGTCAGTTCGGTCAGGTCAGCCCGGTCAGGTCAGCCCGGTCAGTCTGGTCAGGTCGGTCCGGTCGCCCGGTCAGGTCGGTCAGGTCAGCTCAGGTCGGCCCGGTCAGGTCAGTCCGGTCGCCCGGTCAGGTCGGTCAGTTCGGTCAGGTCAGCCCGGTCAGGTCAGTCCCGTCAGGTCAGTCGGTCAGCCCGGTCAGGTCGGCCCGGTTGTCCGGTCGGGTCAGTCCCTGATCAGTCAAGGTCCACTTGCCCTGACCGGGTGACCGGACTGAACAGACGACCGGGCTGACCGGGTGACCGGACGAAACGGGTGACCGGGCGACCGGGGGGGGCCCGGTCACGGTCCGGTCGTCCGGTCGACACCATGCTCGGGTTTTGGGTTTTAGGGTTAAGCGTTTCGGGTTTAGGGTTTTAGGGTTTTAGGGTTTCCCTAAACCCTAAATCCGAAACCCTAAACCCTAAACCCTAAACCCTAAACCCCAAACCCCAAACCCCAAGCCCCAAACCCTAAACCCTAAACCCCAAACCCCAAACCCCAAACCCCAAACCCTAACCCTAAACCCTAAACCCCAAACCCTAAACCCTAAACCCTAAACCCTAAACCCTAAACCCTAAACCCTAAACCCTAACTTAGGGCTAAGCCTCAAGTGCTCAATTCGCCAGGCCCCCGTGCATGGCCCCGAGCGGCGAACAGCCAAGGACGGATCAGCCTATACCTGGCCGCCCGGCCCGGTTTCGGGTTTAGGGTGGCTTTTTCTATATATATATATATATGTGAGGGTTTAGGGTTTAGGGCTAGGGTTTCGGGTTTATGGATTTTGGGTTGTAGAGTCCAGGGTTTAGGGTTGGGGGCTTAGGGTTCAGGCTGCAGGGTCTAGGGTCCAGGGTTTAGGGGTAGGGTGCAGTGTAGGGTGTAGGCTGTAGGGTTTCAGTTCAATTGTGTTTCTGTGGCGGTTGTGCAATTGATGAAAGGAGGATACATGGACACTGATGGGACAGAAGCCTAAACCCCTAAACCCTAAACCCTAAACCCTAAACCCTAAACCCTAAACCCTAAACCCTAAACCCTAAACCCTAAACCCTGAACCTTATATTTTGGGGGTTGCGGTTTAGGGTATATGTACCGTTTGACATCGCGGCGGCAGGATGGGGGTGCGAGGACTTTGGGGGGCTGAGGATGCCCCCTCAAGGCACTACTGCTGAACTTTAAAGGAAGGTTACGGGTTTATAGGGTTTAGGCTTTAGGGTTTAGGGTTTAGGGTTTAGGGTTTTAGGACGCCCAGCCCCCCTCAGAAATCGAAAGCCTCGAGCAGACCCCCTCAACCCTGAACTGCAAATCCAAAAATTGAATTCCTGCCTCCCGCCCCCTAAACCCAAAACGTAAACCTTTCTCATCCTGACAACTAACCCCTAAACCCTAAACCCCACTCCCTAAACCCTATAGACCCTAAACCTGGGTGGCGCCCAGTGGTAATCTTCTTCCTTACAGGGGCAATATAGGTGTGATCCTTTTTTCGGGGGTTCTTAAGCAAATAGTAGTTCTTAAGCAAATAGTAGTTGAGCACTAGACTCTAAACGTTGGACCGCGACCACCCTGAACCCGAAACCCGAAACCCTAAACCCTAAACCCTAAACCCCCTAAACGCCTCTTTGCGCTTCAAACCAAAGGTCTGAGTTTCTGGACTACTATGGGGAGCGCGCCGAGAGAGAGTGGCGCCAAGCTGGGAGAGCAACGCCAGGGGCTTGGGTGGCGGGGGTATAATAGCCCCTACATACCTTACATAGTCCCTACATACCGAAGTAAATAACCCCTGAGGTCCCTTGTAAGTAGGGTTTAGGGATTTAGGGTTTAGGGTTTCGGGTGGCGAGGTTGTGCGGGGGAGGGGGGGGGGGGGGGGGGGGGGGGAGGGGGATGGGGGGGGGGGGGTTGGGGTTTAGGGTTGTAACTTGGGATGTCCCCCTTTAGGCTAACAGTCCTTAATCGTGATTCTAGTACCCCCCCCATTGTAATCCCAATCCAGGACTGTTGGTACAAGGGGGAACCTCCCAAGTTGTGGGTTCAGGGTTTCAAGGCTTCGAGGGTAGGAGGCTGATAGGGTTTCGAGTGCCGGGAGGGGTTTTAGGCATCCTTTGGACAGTATAGCCTTTGCCACCGACAACAAGGTTCCTGGTACCTGGTCACAAGGTTCTTGTTGCCGAAAGGCGCTTTTGAGGGTTGAGGGTTGTGTTGCACAGTAGAGAGGAAGACATGTTTGCTCGCAGTATTCTCGTGTCCCGGCGTGAGATTTTGGTTTTATATGTATACATATGTATATATACATATATATGTATACATAATACAATTCCCGAAGCAATCAAAAATTACAATCTGTATTATTTTTCTCTCGTCTGCTGACGTCGCAACCCGAGCTCACACTGCACCAGCGAACAAGCGCCAGCGCGCGCACGTCGCCACGATCCGGTGCGCTAAGGCTCTGTCGTCCATCACATTTTGGGCCGGCCGCCACGCGGATTCCAACAAACCGTGCTTGACAAAAGGGTAACGGGTTCTGCTTGATCGGGCAGGGAATGTGTTTGAATCGTCCTACAAAACCTAAGACCGCAACACTTTCCAGACACAAGCTCAGAACATCACTGCAGCAATTCGTGCCGGCCCATTGAGCCCCATTCTTCCCTTCCTTTCTTGTACTTCTCTGCAATTTAGCATCTCCTGTCGCGTGATGCTTGCAGAGTAGGTCTCCATCTCGAAAGGGTGGCCTCGGGACCTTGGTAAACCTGGAGCTTCATGGTACTTAGTAACCAATGATGGCTGTACTTATTACTGTACTTATGGCCATATTAGGGCACTTAGGGGGCTTATAAGGTGGGTTATAGGTACAGTTATAAGTAGTTACTAAGAACCATGAACCTCCAAGAACCCTGTGTATGCTAGCTTTTCCACGTCTGCATTGATGTATAGGGGTCGGAATAATTACGAATCATATCCCCTTTTGGTCCCTTTGTAAGTATACCATAATAACCAACCCTATGCTAATTATTCTGGCCCCTATAGTATTGGGCTGAGGTCGGATGATGTCGTGCTTGAAGGCAACACCGTGCGAACATGTTCGGGTATGGAGGAGATCGGCTGCATGCGAATCAGCCACCCTGGCAGCAGGGACCCTCAACCCTAACCCTAAACCCTAAATCCTAAACCCTAAACCCTAAACAGTAAACCCTAAACCCTAAACCCTAAACCCTAAACCCGAAACCCGAAACTCGAAACCCTAAACCCTAAACCGTAAACCCTAAACCCTAAACACTAAACTCCGCTCTGGAACCCGTCCTCAAAAAGGATTTCTAAGGTGACTACCATGCTGAAGAACACTGCCTTAATTCTGGGTTGTTCGGGATCAGGCTCCAACTCCAGCAAACGGGTTTAGGGTTTAAGGTTTAGGGTTTGCGGATGATGTCTCAACGGACTTCTAGACGCTTGCTGCCGGAACATTTCGGCCAGCGCAACATACGGCTTCGTCTTTAGGGTCCCATCGCGCTCGATTTTGGTAGACCTGCGGGGCGCAACTGGCAGATGTGAGGCTTCAAGGTTCGTGATTCCTGAACCCCATATCCCTAGACCTCAAAGGGTTAGGATTCTAGGATTGAGGTTTAGGGTTTAAGGTTTTTAGGGTTTAGGGTTTAGAGTTTAGGGTTTCGGGTTTCGTGTTTAGGGTTTGGTGAGTCGTCCAGCCCAGGCTACTTCAAATCCTCTGCCGCAGAGGCCCGAGGGCAAACCTGGAACTCCTCCAGCCCCCTATGCCCTCTGCCCTAAACCCTAGCCCTAAACCCTAAACCCTAAACCCTAAACCCTAAACCCTAAACCCTAAACCCTAAACCCTAAACCCTAAACCCTAAACCCTACACCCTAAACCCTAAACCCTAAACCCTAAACCCTAAACCCTAAACCCTAAACCCTAAACCCTAAACCGCCGACGCGCTGAGGGAAGATTTGCCAGGGCCCAGAGTAGGCCCCCATGTTCCCCTCGTGAGGGTTTAGGTTCCCTTCTAGAATCCCCTTGCAAGCCCAAACAGGGCACCCTTTTGATTCCTGGGTTGCTCTTAGGGTCTAGATTGCGATGGAGTCGAAGCCTAAACCCTAAACCCTAAACCCTAAACCCTAAACCCTGAACCCTGAACCCTGAACCCTGAACCCTGAACCCTGAACCCTGAACCCTGAACCCTGAACCCTGAACCCTGAACCCTGAACCCTGAACCCTGACCCCTGAACCCTGAACCCTCTAAACCCTAGCCCTAAACCCTAAATCCTAAGCCCTATATAGTCCAGAAGGCTTTAACTTTGTGCAGCCCCCCCCCCCCCCCCCGCTCACCCCCACCCCACCACCCAAGCCAACAAGATCCACCACCCCCTTGTTTCGGGTTTGGGGATGGACCGACGGCAGGGGCAGGGTTTAGGGCTTAGAGTTTAGGGCTAGGGTCAGGGCGCTTAAGGGGGCTTATAAGTGGGTTCTAAGTACAGTTATTATTGGGTTATAAGCACCAAGGACCTCCAAAGCCCTGCCTCCATCCAACGTATGGGGGTAAAACCCTAAACCCTAAACCCTAAACCCTAAACCCTAAACCCTAAACCCTAAACCCTAAACCCTAAACCCTAAACCCTAAACCCTATCCCATTTGCATGGGTGATCTGGAGTCTGGGTAGACGTCAGCTAGACTTCAGCCCCTGAACGCCCACAGCACGAGCCGTCATGGAGCCTTAGCGTTAAGGGTTCAGGGTTTCGGGTTTAGGGTTTAGGGTTTCGGGTTTAGGGTTTGGCAAATGCCCAGAACCTTAGGACTTTGGCGCCGTTCAGGCCGGGCTTGCATGAAGGCACTATCTCGACACCACACCGCAGTCCCCCTGGGGTTTAGGGTTGTTAGGGTTGTTAGGGTTGTTAGGGTTGTTGGGGTGTTAGGCTGTTAGGGTGTCAGGGTGTTGGGGTGTTAGGGAGTTAGGGTTAATATAGGGTTTAGGGTTAGGGTGTTAGGGTGTTAGGGTCTTAGGGTGTTAGGGTTTATATAGTGTTCATATAGGGTTTGTATAGGGTTTATATAGGGTTTATATAGGGTTTAGGGTTTCTGTAGGGTTTATATAGGGTTTATATAGGGTTTATATAGGGTTTATATAGGGTTTATATAGGGCTTATATAGGGCTTATATAGGGTTTATATAGGGTTTAACCCTAAACCCTAAACCCTAAACCCTAAACCCTAAACCCTAAACCCTATAGGGTTTAGGGTGAAGGTTGGTGTCTTGCAGGTGTCGCACATCGGTAAGCTGAGCGGGCGTCGCAGCGGCAGGCACCTGACAAGTGCCCTTGGCTGCTCTGGCGCCCCAAATCCAAGCGCGAAGCCACATAGACCCTAAAGCCTACAGGGTTCTTTTCAGGGGGGGGTTCAAGGGGGGTTTAGGGTTTAGGGTTTAGGTTTTAGGGTTTAGGGTTTAGGGTGTAGGGTGTAGGGTTTAGGGCTAGGCCAATTTTCCTTAGGGCCTGCGTAGTTAATCTGTAACCTTTTTTAGGGTTTAGGGTTTAGGGGTTTTTTGGGTAGATATAATCATCCGGACCAATTTTGGGCCAAGGTATTCATGCTTAGCCATGCCTTCGAGACCGCCCCATCAACGGACAGTCCCGTCCCAAACTTCTTACAGGGAGAGGTCCTTCCTACTATTTAGGGGTGAGCGCGTATAGGGATTCCAACCAGACCCGGTTTAGGACATGTTTTTGTTCGATTTCTCCTAGGGCTTCAATGCTGAATTCTAGAACTACTGCAAACCTTAAAGCCTAAACAAGCTTTTTGGTGATGATAGGGGTTGCAATCGAAATCGCCCTCCACATCGAGCAAGGCCTAAACAAGATCGGCAGAAATTGTAAGGCCTAGGGCCCCCAACCCCTAAACCCGAAACCCCAAAGCCCAAACCCCGAAACCCCAGACCCTAAACCCTCAACCCCTAACCCTAAACCCGAAACCCAGAGGATCGTGGGTGGCGCCTCCCTCCTGGCTTTGCTCCGGGGGAAGCTCCAGCGAGGCACTGGGTCTTTGGGTTTACTACATCTTAATAATTCCTGCATTTGGGATCATTTCCATAATAATTTCTGGGATTTTACAATTAATAATCTTTGGTAACCAATCAATGATCTTTGCCATGTCATCTATTTCTCTTCTTGGAAGTCTTGTTTGGGGGCATCATATGTATACTGTAGGTTTAGAAAGTGATACAAGAGCTTATTTTACAGGAGTTACAATCTTAATATCCTTACCAACTGGTACAAAAATCTTTAATTGGCTTTGTACATATCTTGGAAATCCACCATTATTACACCTTCGAATAAGTTCTGTCTTCTTCTCACATCTCTTTTTTATTAATGTTTACTATAGGTGGTTCTACAGGAATAATTCTTGGAAATGCTGCAGTAGATCTAGGATTACATGATACATATTATGTTGTAGCACATTTTCATTTTGTTCTTTCTTTAGGAGCTATAATTTCTATCTTCTCCGGAATAATTTTTAATGGAGAAAAGATTGTTGGTACTAAGAATTTATTACTTTCATCCTCTAGTACACTTTCTCTTTTTCATCTACATTTAATATTTATTGGTATTCTTCTTGCCTTTTCCCCAATGCATTTCTTAGGATTTAATGTTATGCCAAGAAGAATCCCATCCTTTCCAGATTCTTTTAATTCCTGGAATTCCCTGTCATCTATTGGATCAGGAATAACTTTCCTATCTTTTGGTTGTTTTACTATTAAGGGGGCTTTTGTAATAATAATATTGTGGCCCCCTTAAAATCCTTTGTTTCACTTCGTTCTCTCCATTATTGTATTTCGCGCGTCTTAAATTCCTTGCAAATACAATAATTGAGTTCACTGTTCGCAAGCTCACCATTAGTATTATAAGGTGTACTAGGAAATATATTTTTATGTATGGGTATTGTAATTCCTAAGAAACAGCAAAAATTACAATTGTTGGGTACTTTACTTCCTAAGAAACAGCTAAAATGTCATGTTTGCTAGGGTTCCAAGTTCAGTACAGTTTAGGGTTTGTGATTGGGTGTAGGAGTCTAGGGTCTGGTTAATCAGGGGGCATGTAGGGCCTTTATTTCATTTGTCTAGGTTTTGGGTTCCTTTATAAGCCCTGTAAGCCAACGAGAATACCTTTCTGTACCTAGCTTGCTCTTCGGTCGAGTTTAGGACGAGCAGTTGGGTTTGGGCTCTCATGCGCCCATGGGCTGGCGACGTTTTGCTCGCTCGTTTCTTTGTTTTTTCTTGGGGGGTGTCAGGGTTTCGGGCTTAAGGCTTGGGGCTTTGGATTTGGGGTTTGGGGTTTAGGGCTTGAGGTTTCGAGTTTAGGGTGTGATTTTGGGGAGGGGTGGGGGTGGTGGTACCCTTAACAGAAGCCTCCGTATTCTAGCAATACCCCTTTGAGGCCCAAACGACCCCCCACAGGGCCAGAAGGCTCGAACAGCTTTTTTGGTGCCTTGGTACCCAGAACAGCCAGAGACACCCTAAGACCGAAACCCTAAGCCCTAAACCCAAAAACCTGAACCCTGAACCCTGAACCCTGAACCCTGAACCCTAAACCTGACGGGTGCTGCCCTTGATTCCCGCAACAGCAGGTGGCCCTCCTGGAGCAAGGGCTGTCACAACCCGTAAGCCCTAAACCCTAAACCCTAGACCCTAGACCCTAGACCCCCTGAACCCTGAACCCTAAACCCTAAACCCTAAACCCTGAACCCTGAACCCTGAACCCTAAACCCTAAACCCTAAACCCTAGACCCCAACCCCTCCCGCACGAAAGGTCGACCTCTTCAGTGAAGGGCTCGTCTCTGCTCAGGCGCGCGCTGAACTGCGAAGGGGGCTTTAGGGGCCCCAAGTCCCGCAGCTTTGCGTTGAAGGTTCCTCCCCGGGTTTAGGGTTTAGGGTTTAGGGTTTAGGGTTCAGGGTTCAGGGTTTAGCGTTAAGGGTTTAGGGTAGGGTTTCGGGCCTCGTATCCCTATTCATCACACACTTCTCCTGTACATGCGTACATGCATGCATGTAGGGGCTTGCTGAAACGGGGGGGGGGGGGGGCCTTATTGGGGCAATTACGATTAAGGGGATTCCACTATCTGGCGATTTGCACAAGACGTCCCTGATTGTCGTCAACCCTCACAGACATGCATGTACACGCATGCATGGGAGGGGCTTGCGTATCATGTATGGCAGGAGTTGATATCGGTGGCGGAGAGCGACAACATGCTTCCCAGCTGCACGAGAGGGTCCTTGAGACAGGGGTTTAGGTTAGGGTTTAGGGTTTAGGGTTGAGGGTTTAGGGTTTAGGGTTTAGGGTTTAGGGTTCAGGGTTCAGGGTTCAGGGTTCAGGGTTCAGGGTTTAGGGTTGAGGGTTTAGGGTTTAGGGTTGAGCTCAACTCCCAACCCATTTAGTCCCTAAGCACCTATCGCTAAACGCCTAACCCTACATGAACTCTTAGCCCCTTAAACCATTCAAAGCCCTTACAAAAAAGGGGTGGAGTTGAGGGTTTTAGGAATTCTTAGATAAGTTGTTGCTGGGGTGTGTGGTTAGGGTTTCGGGTTTGCCTTAAGAACCCGCAAGATACTTTCTTGTAGGTTACCTAAGAATCCTACAAGGGACTTTGCAGTAATGACCTACGAAGATGTAGGGTTGGGGTTGAGGGTTTAGGGTTTAGGCCTGAGGCCGCAGGAGATGAGGTTGCGAACCCTAAACCCTAAACCCTAGCCCTAAACCCTAAACCCTAGACCCTAGACCCTAAACCCTAAACCCTAAACCCTAAACCCTAAACCATAAACCCTAGCCCTAAACCCTAAACCCCAATTCGCGGAGGACTTCTACCTGGCTGATGCGAGCACTCGGCGTGTGCCTGACCGTGACGGGCGTGATCATGTTCTTGCCCCTCTTTGGCAGAGGTTTAGGGTTTAGGGTTTAGGGTTTAGGGTTTAGCGTTTAGGGTTTAGGGTTAGGGTTGCAGGGGGTTCATGGGGGGGGTACCTATAAGCAACCTTAGGGAAGCTTAGGGAGCTTTAGAACGCTTTAACGATAGGCCCCTTGCTCTTGTTTCAGGGGTATAAGGAAGGACCCCTAGAAGGGTCCCGTAATCTTATCCCTCCAAAAACCTAAGTAGACATAGCCTGTACGGTCCCTCATAAGGGCCCCTCCTTTAGTCCATTGATTTACTCAACCCTAAGTCCTACACCCTAAACCCTAAACCCTAAACCCTAAACCCTAAACCCTAAACCCTAAACCCTAAACCCTAAACCCTGGAAAGAGGCATTTGGCTGCCAGCAGTGCACGTGCATCAGGATGGAGTGTTTGTGGTTACGAATTTTTCTTTTAGGGTCATTTAGGGCCCTTTTCGTCGTTAATGCTTTTCAGGGTAGGGAGCTGCACGGGCAGGTTACACCGCCGAAGAGCGGACTAGAACCGAGTGCAGCCATGTCCAAGCCTACCAGCGCTGCCCAGCAAGCCGAACTGGCGCGGTCCACACAGGCGTACACCGCCCAGAGGCAGCTGGCGACGTCGGAAGTTTTCGCCGCGCAGCAGCGGCTCTGGATGGAAGAGAGGCGCAAGAGGGGCCCACCATCCACGACGATCTCCTCGCTCAACACGCCGGCCGAAGACGACGAGATGCAGCAAGACGCAGAGCCATCGCGCCAGGCTACACCGCAGCCGGCCACATCGCTCTTTCAGCCCATCCCGGTGGAGGGTCAGGCCGCCTTCAGTATGACAGCTGCGCAAGCGGGGGTGGATATCAACGACCACACCGCCGTTCGCAACTACATGAGCGAGAAAGTCACCACCAGACAGCAGGTCCTGGAAACCATTCGCAACTATCATGTTGGAGTAATCCGCCCCGAAGTTTACCACCTGATCAGCCAGGTCGAGCTTGTCATCGCGGGCCTGGACGACCGACTGGTTAAAACGCAGGACAATCTCAACTGGATGGTGAGTGACAACCGTGCGCAGCAGAAGAGAGAAGCAGGGCTCATGGTCGTTCTCACCGGCTTCGACCCGAAGATGGACCCTACGCAACGGCTCGAACACATCAACTGGATGATGGGGCAGGTGGAAGAGATCAAGCAGTTCCTGGTCCAGAGGATGTACAACGCCTCGGACCAGGTCCGACTGTGGTTTCTGCAGGCTTTGCAGACAGACCCCAGTACACCGCCGGCCGGGGAAGGGAAGTGGTCGACGGTTACAACGCTCCAGTTCAAGGCCTGGGACCTGCGCCGCGCCTTCATGACTGCATATGGGGGAGGAGGAGGTACACCGCTTTGGGGCCCGCAAGGGCCAGTCAAGGGCTTCCACATCCGCTGTACACCGTCGTCGCCGCAGTTTCAGCGCAAGCTGGAGCTACCAGTGAGAGCGATTCTCTTCATGCTTAATAAGCATGCGGAGATGAAGTCTACACCGCCCAGTCCAATGTTGATTTTGTGGCGGACCCTTACTCTGATGCACCCGGATTGTGGCCGCGAATTCGACGAAAGGGCCACAGCCTGGGCTCGCATGATTTATTTCACCCAAAATGGGGAATTCAGGGGAAGGCTCGAAATCACGGCTGACCTGGCGGATATCGTCAAAGCTAAACCGCCGGAGGACGCAGAGGAAGCCACCCTCTGGGACTTTTCCTGGAATTCGGTTGCCTTTGGCATTCAGGCAGAGTTGGACAAGGCCGAAAAGGCCATCATGCAAGAGGCCCAGGCCAAAGCCAAGGGCTCCAGCAAAGGGTGGTCGATCGGAAAGGGTAAAACGCACTGGTCCAATTGCTTCATTTACTCATCGGAGTACAACCCTTTCCCGATACCCATGTCCCTAGAAGTTGTAGAGAGCGTCAGCTACAGTTGGGATGAGTATTGTGACAAAACCAATACCACCGACAAGAAGTGTGGTAGCTACTCCACGGGCACGATTTGTGGCGCCCCGCCAACGGCTACACCGCCAGCCGGAGAGCAGACAGAGCTTTCTAAGGCTGCGCCCAAAGGAGCGAGGGAGTCGGGTCGCCGTTGATGGTTTCTTTCGGCAATTTGCCACATTCGCACTGGCCAGTCCTGGAATACACCGCAGCCCCGGTGCAGTTGGACCACACAATCCCCTCATTTAAGGCAGACGGGCCCATTTGAAACTTTCTCAATGCCCAGTCGCCGGTCCTTTTTTCAAGCGGGGCTGCCGGACCTCAAAAGGCCAGTTGCTAATTTGGGGCGAGCCCAAACAGGGGGCTACACCGCCCAAGTTGCATGTTTTGCCAGATGCAGGGCTGACATACCCCAGTACATAGGATGGGATAGATCCCCTCTTCGCAGAAGGCATTTTAGAAGAAGAAAGGCTAAACCTCCACAAAAGACCCAATTAGGACAGAGCCTCACATTCTTGGGTATAGGCATCCTCACTTGCTTTTATTACACTTCACCCAATAGGTCCTCAATGCTCATTATAGGCATGGATGCCCTCATATGCACACATTGCCTGGCCACACTGCTTCAAGCTGGACTTCACATCGCAGCTGCAAGTGCAAAAAGAGCTGGGGGCGGCTTTCAAATCTGGACTACACCGCCAGTAGATAGGAACATAGGGGACTCTTACAGGTACCTAGAGATTGTTCAAAACTCCCTAAATCAACTCATGCATGCTCTGAATGGCAATGTTGTCACTATCTGTTTGGAGTCCTTAATAGGTCACCAACACCCCGAAATTACTGCAGCAGATCTCCCAGAGACTGAAGCTGACTTTCTTTCCCACAAGCTAAGCTTGAGCCGGAACTTTTTACTTAGTTGCAGGGTTCCACCTAAGCCAGGGGTGCCCCTCATACATCCAATTCCAGTTTTACCACAATTAGCCCCCAGACCCCGGCTACACCGCTCTGGTCGTAGGAGGGTTTTCAGAACTTCGCAAGGTTCCAAAATTTTCTTCAGCACCCACAAAACCAGAATTCGGAATTTACATCATACTGCTAGTAAGCCTACACCGCCTCAACGAGGCTTGCCGGGTACTACCACGGTAGTCAACGAAGAGTGTCAACCCCATGACCCTCCGCTTCATTCCCTTTTAGGTTGGGGTACCCAGTGCCGTCGCCTTCGCCGGAGATTATTCCGGCGTTGGCGAGGCACTGTTAGGGAAGGTATACCATCGGTGAGCTTGGGTAACCTACCGGTGAAGGAGAGTCAACCCTTGAAAGCAGAAGCCAGATGCAGGCGTACAAAAAATGTGGCTAGATTATTTCGACAATTAGTACTGAAAGCCGAAAACTCCTGTTCCAGGGAAAGGAAGATTCTCAAACCACAGACTACACCGCCTCTAGGGTATGGTCAGGTTTTGAGAGTGGTTGCTTTGAATGTTCAGTGCATGACGGAGTTACTTAAGCATCAGGAGGTATTAAACCTCCGGTCAGAACTATCGCTGGACATTCTCTTCCTAACTGAGACACACTCTACTTCCTACTACTCATTTCGTTCTAGTTCACACCTATTTATAGTCAATGGTACTCATAAAGATAAATGGTCAGGAGTAACCGCTGTCATCGCTCCAAAATTGATCCCATATGTCAAAAATGTTACACAGCATAGCTCAAGGATTCTACAGGTCACCATCGCGTCTTGTTCGGGGGATATCCACTTCATTGGGGTCTATGCCCCCCACGACAAATCCGACATTACCACCAAAAAGGAACCTTTCTGGAGTAAACTGCATGACATCACCTCAGCTATCCCTCTGCCGGAACCCTACTACATCATTGGGGACTGGAATGTAAGATTACAGGGTCGTTCAGAGGAAGAAAAAGACATCCTCGGACCACACATATACGGTAGGGGAAAGCAGTTCGCAAACACCCGAGACAATTCCAACCGCACGGAGTACACCGCCTTCCTTAGTAGTCAGGCCGCAGTGGACGCCCTTTCCTACAAACAGCCCAACCTCTTAAAACAAATAACCTACAGAGACAAACAAGCCCCGCCTCGCTCGTGGGACCAATTCATCTCAGACGAACTAGGATGGTTGCAACTTTGGGACAAGGTTCAGGCCCTTCCAGCCCAAGAAGATGACCTCCTGGCTGTAGTAGGTACCATACGCAATTATTTAGGGGTAGATACCCTGCCTTTTCTGGGATCCTACGCCCCAGTAGTCGACCCTCTGAGATTTCAGAGCCTGGACCGGTTAGTGGTTGCTCGTAAATGGCTTCCCACAGTCCTGCAACTAAGAGCATTACATCACAAAGGCTTCCCTAGCGACCATTTCCCTCTCTTCGCAAAAATAAGAGTCAAGCTAGGTGCCCTACCAAAACCCCCCCCAGCTAAACCGCGCTACGCCTACAAATCAGATGAGTACACCGCTAAAACCTTTAACAGGGCTGTGAGGGCTCATTATGGAGCTACAACAGTATTAACCACGACTCAACATGGTGCTCCCAAACTTCAAGTATATACGGACGGATCGGGCAGCCGGGGCAAATGTAGTGCCACCACGCCGGCTGGTTGGGGCTATGTAGTTTTACAAGAACAAAAGGTCGTTCACGAAGCCTCGGGCCCTGTCTGCACTAACCAAAACGCCGCCCACTACCTAGGGGCCACAGTCGGTAGCAACAACACGGGTGAACTCACTGCCTGGCTCGAGGCCGCGCTCTATCTCTTAGGTACCCCTGAATACGTGCCAAAAGCAGTCGAATTTTGCTACGATAGCAAATGGATGCATTCTATGGTTACGGGTACAGCCCGCCCAAAGCGACATAAGGCTTTAGTTTACCTTTCAAAACGAGTACACCGCCTTCTCTCTAAACGTACCATAATCACCTGGCAGTGGGTCAAAGGTCACACGGGCAACCAGTACAACGAAAAAGCGGATGAACTGGCGGAAACAGGGAAAACCACAGCGCAATTCCAAGGAGGACGCTCAGAGGCTCACACCTTTCTTTCCCCGGCTAACCTCCCTCATATAGAGGAGGCTCTTCCACCGCTCGAAGGCACACTAGATGAATCAAACAAACAACTGGTTAGCGCCTTGTTACAGGCGGAGGAAATTACCTTCCAACGTCAGGAATTCGCCCCTAGAGCAAACTGGATGCCACCAGAATTAGCCACCAGGCTGGAACAAATCAAAACTAGGCGCAGGGCGCATGATTACACCGCTCACCAGGATTATAAAAAGGCCAAGGCCGAGGCCCGGAAAATAAAGCGGGAATGGCTCAGAACGCAGCTGTACATGGATAGTCAATCAGGCTCCACCAAACTGTGGCAAGCGACCCGCAAGCTAAAAACAGGATTTAGAGCCAGGCGTACACGACTCAAACAAAACGGAAGGCCTGTCCCCTGGAGCAAAACGCACCACGTCTTCGCTGACCACCTCTCCAACAAACAATGGGCCCCGTCCACAGTCACGGAGGAGGAGCTTCAACTCTTAAGGGAATCTCCCCCTTTACATCCTCCATCGAGTACACCGCCTTCCAAATTTACGCTAGAGGAACTTGAA
Source organism: Symbiodinium natans (assembly GCA_905221605.1). Lineage (NCBI taxonomy): Eukaryota > Dinophyceae > Suessiales > Symbiodiniaceae > Symbiodinium > Symbiodinium natans. The sequence continues at coordinate 471,587 of CAJNDS010002148.1, forward strand.
GACATCCTATTTCAGCTCAAAAAAGGAAAAGCCCCCGGCCCGGATAATGTGCGAACAGAATTGGTTATGTTGCTGGACCACTTCGGTAAACTACGCCTACTACAAATTCTTAACGAATCGTTCGAACAACGCTCAGTTCCATCATCGTGGAAAGAGGCCATGATAGTCTCTATTTACAAGGGAAAGGGAGCAGATTCCGATCCTGCTAACTACCGCCCTATCTCCCTATTAAACGTCTTCTACAAGGTCTACGCCGCCCTCTTACAACGCAGACTAGCGCGCGCCCACGACCATCATTTACGTACAACGCAATACGGGTTTCGGCGTGACAAGTCGACACGGGACCCCCTCTTTATATTACGCAGGGCACAGGACTTGGCTATTAAAACGGGTACCTCCCTGCAATTACTGTTTCTAGACTGGAAAATGGCGTTCGATAAAGTTGACCACACCGCCATGGCAATAGCGCTCGAAAGGCTAGGAGTACACCGCCACTATGTCGAAGTTATTACTGACATCTACACGGATCCTACCTTCACGGTTAAAGGAATGCATGGCGACACTACTACGGCTACACCGCATACGGGAATACGGCAAGGTTGCCCCCTTAGCCCCTACCTCTTCATCATGGTTATGACGGTACTCTTCCACGACATAGATTCCAGACTACTACGCCAAGGTGTCCCCACGAACTCCTGGTCAATCGGCAAACCAGTCTACGATTTGGAATATGCTGACGACACACTTTTATTGGCAGTTACACCGCCACAACTAGAAGAGCTATTACGTACAGTTCAGGTAGAGGCCTCGCTGTACGGTATGATTCTCAACCCCGAAAAAACAGAACTGCTAATCCGACCTGAATCTCCAGCGACTATTTCGTTTATAGATGGAACAGAAGTCCCGAGTACACCGCAAACTAAATACCTAGGGTCACAAATCTCGTGGAGCTCAGTTGCCAACACGGCAATACAGGCACGCAAAATAAAGGCTAAAGCAGCCTACATGAAATTGCAGCCCTTATGGAGAAGTAGAGTAAATGACAAGATCAAACTCCACATCTACCATGCGGTAGTTGTATCCACACTCACATACGGATTGGACTCGCTCACTCTCGAAATGAGACACCTGAAAACCATAGACGCATGGTACCACCAGCATTTAAGACGATGCATAGGTATTAAGGCATCATATTACTCACATATCTCCAACAGAACGGTCTGGGAAAGAGCCCATAAGCCAGTAGTTCCATCGCAGCAGCTCCTCTCACAACAGCTACAGCAACTGGCTAAAATACTGAGTACACCGCCAACGAACCCCATTCACCATGTAGTTTTCTCACCCGGAATAAAGGATAGGGTTAAGTTTACCAAAGGAATCAAGAGGGGCCACCCCCAAAGATATTGGTTAGAGGTAGTGGAAGAAGCCGCATTAACAGCTTTCAAAGACTTCCTTACCGTAAGCTCCCAGGTACACCGCTCAGACCTCTTAGGCCTAAAGCAGTATCTTTCCAAACACCCCGAGTACGCCCTGCATCTGGCAGCTGCGCCTACGCGCCAGCCAAATATTTTTCAGAAGCACGGAAAGAGTCTGGGATGCGCATGGCAGCCGTAAAAAAAACCCTGGAAAGGGGAGGGGGAGGTTCCCGAGCAAACGCCAGGGAACCAAGGAGGCTCCCCCCCCCCCCCTTGTGTTCCTAGGCTCCTGTAGGGACCTGATTCACTAAAGTTTAGGGTTCAGGGTTTAGGGAATGCGTTTAGGGTTCAGGATTTAGGGCTTTAGTTTAGGGTTTCGGGCTTTGGAACAGAACCTTCCGCTTCTTGCCTGCACGTAAACGCGAAAGCCAAGAGGCTCCTGACGGCCTAAACCCATAACTAAACCCTAAACCCTGTTTAAGCAGTTTAGGCCTTAGGTTTTCAGGATTAAGGGTTTAGGGTTTAGGTCTTCTACAACCCGCAAGTTTTCAAAGCCCTGAGATCCTAAACTTCAACATGCTAAAGGCCTAGATAAAGGGCGCCATAACCATAGATATAGGGTTTAGGGTTTAGGGTTTAGGGTTTAGGGTTTAGGGTTTAGGGTTTAGGGTTTAGGGCCCTCAACCCCCCAAAACAAGAAGATCCGGGCCAAGGAATCCTCTGCAAACGATCGCCAACCTCGTGGATGACTTCTTCTCCTGGCTCGGGCCTGAGTTGCCCAAAAAATTCGGGTTTAGGGTTTAGAGTTTAGGTTTTAGGGTTTGCTGTAGGACGGTAGGGTTTAAGCTTTAGGCGTTTAGGCCGGAAAAATGTAATTTTAACCCTGAATCCCAAACAGAAGAAGGGTCTAGGGTAGGGTTTAGGGTTTAGGGTTTAGGGTTTAGGGTTTAGGGTTTAGGGTTTAGGGTTTAGGGTTTAGGGTTTAGGGTTTAGGGTTTAGGGTTTAGGGTTTAGGGGTTTCATGTTATGGGCCTTCGGGCTTAGGGTTCAGCGCCTTTAGACCCCTAAGCCCTCAACCCGGACATGGCTAGGTCCTCTAAGTCTCCAGGCTATGACCCTTCTTATGGGCCGGATGACGCCCTACACCCTGCACCCTACATCCTAAGCCCTACGCACTCTACTTAACGGCTTGGGCAGAGGGGAGGACTGCTTCGGTAAGGCCTAAACCCTAAACCCGAAACCCGAAACCCTAAACCCTAAACCCTAAACGGAGAGGTTCCGCGCCATTCCTTTGCTGGGTTGGCTCCTTGACACCTTGGGCGACGCCGTCGCCATGGCCGTGGGCTGCGCCACCGGGACGGCTTAGGGTTTGGGGGTTAGGGTTTAGGGTTTATAGGGTTTATAGGGTTTATAGGCTTCAGGGTCTCGAAACCCTAGGGGTTCAGGATTTCAGGGGTTTGGGGTTCGGGTTTAAGGTCTAGGGTTGGGATGTTCTCCCTATGAAGGACTGCTGATTTATAGTACCCCTATTAGAATCCCTATTTGGGTGGTTGTCAAAATTATGATCCCTTTTGGGGTACCCTAAATATGAGGTGTCGTATTATAATCGGGATCCAAAAGGGACCAGAATTTTGACAACCACCCTTTTAAGGACTGTAGTATAGCGAGGGGGGAACATCCCAACTTTGGGGGGTTCGAGTTTCGGGAAAGTTTGGGGGACAAAAAGCGCAGGCCTGCAGCACGCGTGGGGGATTAGGCTTGTCTTTCTAAGGAGGGCTCCTGGAAGGGATCCTGAAATCTTATTCCCCTATATAGCCCCTCTATATACATATATATATATATATACATACATATATGTATGTATATATATATATATGTATGTATATGTTTGTATGTATATGTATATGTATATGTATATGTATATGTATATGTATATGTATATGTATATGTATATGTATATGTATATGTATATACATACCTCATATAGTCCCGATATACCTAGCTAGCCCCTAAACAACCCCGAAAGAACCCCCGACGCCCCTTAAAAAGCGTCCCTCGTCTAGTCCCTTGAGAATGTTGGTGTCAGCTCAGACGGGAAGAGTGCTCGGGGCTGCCTCTTACCCCTAAACCCTAAACCCTAAACCCTAAACCCTAAACCCTAAACCCTAAACCCTAAACCCTAACCCTAATCCCTAGGGTTACGCAAACCAACAAGTCCTCCTAGACCTTCCACAGAACCCAGAAGCTTTGTCGACAACTCCGAAGTTGGAGCCAATAAAGGCATTTGGCTTCAACACAAGGGTTTGTAATTATCTGGGCGCCACGGTCCTGCGAATTGTGGTGCTGAGGCTGATGTCTTGCTGTGGTGAAGCCCTAAACCCTAAACCCTAAACCCCCTGCCTTCCTCTCCGAACAAAAAGCCCAGAACCACCGCTGGCTAAGGCCATTTTTGGCGTTTCGGTGGGCATCGGCTTGCCATCTGCCTTGCTTGTGATGAGCCGCCTGGGCTTAGGGTTTCGGGTTCAGGGTTTAGGGCTTAGGGTTCAGGGATGAGTGCTCTGACCCTGCCCTTCACAAGCTTGAAGCCCCTAAGTCCTGAATCCTATAGACACGAAGCCCACAGCCCCTAGATCCCATAAAGCCCAACATCTTAACCCTGAGCCCTAAATCCTGAACACCTAAAGCTTACTATAGGGGTTGGAGTAAGAAGGTGTTCCCTTATGGTCCCTATATAGATATACTATAACAAAACCCAAAAACCATATTCTAATCTTTCAGGCCCCTACATTATAGACATGGATCTGAAGCAAACAAACACCGCGAGCAGCGTCTGCTCTTAGGTGAGGAGGCGATTCTTTGTTGTGGGTTTAGTGTTTAGGGTTTAGGGTGCAGGGCTAGAAGGTGTTTTTGACAAACAAATAATTCTCTGTGAGTGTACATGCAGGGGTGTCCTTTCGGGGATAAGACGCCCGCCCCCCCCCCCCCCCCCCCCCCCCCCCCCCCCCCCGCCCCCCTAAAAGTCTCGAGAAGCCTAAGTTCCCCAAACAGTCCCGCCCTAAGCTTCCTCGACACCCTAAACCCTGTAAACCCTAAACCCTAAACGCTACACCCTACACCCTGTAAACCCTTATCCCTAAACCTCATGGGTTTCCCTATACTACCCCCTCTAAATTGCATTCCCCGCTTAAATGACCTTAATTCGGCTTAACGACCCCTAAATATGGGGGGGGGAACCTAGGAGGGTAGTATGGGTAGTTAGCCCTACATCCTCAACCCTAAACCCTAAACCCTAAACCCTAAGCCCTAAGCCCTAAACCCTAAACCCATGAAAAAAAAACAGAAGCTTCGTTGCTCGAAAGCTCTGCCCATCGAGGCCTCGCTTGGTGTGCAGTGCGCCCCATCTTGGGCCCCTTTCTGCAGTGTGTTTAGGGTTTAGGGTTTAGGGTTTAGGGTTAGGGTTCAGGGTTTAGGGTTTAGGGTTCAGGGTTCAGGGTTCAGGGTTCAGGGTTCAGGGTTCAGGGTTCAGGGTTTACGGTGTTGAGGGGTCTGGGTTTGAGGTTTAAGGGTGGCGGCCTCGCTGTTTCAGGTTTCCCTGATTCCTAAACCCTAAACCCTAAACCCTAAGCCCTAAGCCCGAACCCCTAAACCCTAAACCCTATACCCTAAACGCTAAACCCCAAACCCCAAACCCCAAACCCTAAACCCTAAACCCTAAGCATAAACCCACACCTTGGGGTACAGGGGGTTTGGGTTCCGGGCGTCAGGGCTTGAACTTGGGACTTCAGGGCCTTCGCTCTCTGAGGGCTTTACGGGCGTTTTGGGCTTAGGGTTTCAGGTTTTGGGTTAGGGTTGAGGGTTGAGGCTTGAGGGTTGAGGGTTGTGGGTTGAGGGTTGAGGGTTTAGGGTTTAGGGTTTAGGGTTTAGGAATGCAGGGCTTCGGGGCGTTTTTTGGGCTTTTGGGTTTCAGGGCTCTGGTGCCAAACCCCACCTATGGTTTGGGGCTTTGGTGCCCCTAAACCCTAAACCCTAAACCCTAAACCCTAAGCCCTAAGCCCTAAACCCTACACCCTTTTTTGTTTGGGCTCCGGGTGTACTATGTGAGTTCCGTGCACTTTAAGGGTTTGGAACCTGGAGCCCTAAACCCTAAACCCTAAACCCTAAAGACCAGGATTCAGATCAACACCACCACCCCCCCCCCCCCCCCCCCCCCCCCACCCCCCAAGCATTCGCTAGGTCCCTAGGTGTGCCGGAATCACGTCAAGGCGTGCTGATTCATGTGTGGGGTTTAGGGTTAAACCCTAGGCCCTAAACCCTACACCCGACACCCTAAACCCTAAACCCTACTTTAACGAAGTTCCACCTCACAGGAACTCCCCTCCCCAGACCTCCCGTGGGACTCATGGCAGAGTCTTGGCAACTGACAGAACGCTGACCCCTCATCCCTACTGTTTAGGGGGTCCTAAATCCTGAACCCTACACCCGACACCCTACACCCCAAACCCTAAACCCACCTAAACCCTATTGCTAGAGTGCCGTGCGCTGAGGTGTGCCCATGCTCCTGGGCTGTGTTGTGGCTATCTGCCTCTCCCTCAAGCGGCCTGGTCCGAAAGTGTGTCGAATTTAGTGTTCGTTAAGGGTTGTGGGGCGGTCCTTCGGCCATAAGCAGCCTAATTTCTGATAGGTGGCACGGTGGCCCCTAAACCAAAAACCCTAAACCCCCTTGCAACTTGCCACAGCTTACCTGCCACTCCGGACAGCCCAAGGTAGCTAAACCCTAAACCCTCAACAGGCTTTGGGGCTCTCAAGGTATATTCCAAGCCAGGGTTGAATGACTGTCGGGTTTCTTTGGTGCTGGCTAGGTGGCCTCCATTGCCTGGGGACTGGGTAGGGAGCCTTTAACCTTTTTTGGTTATACAAAATCTTACTATATATAAAAGGTTAACCTATTTGAGGCTAGGGTTTCAGCCGCTAAGATCGTCCGTAAAGCTCAAAGGTTATTTTTGTTTGCGACTTGAAATTTGGCAGCTCAGGCTTAGGGAGTTTGAGTTAGAGTTTTCAGACCCTAAACCCTAATCCCACAACAAAAACGGAAAAAAAATGACCCTCACAAAATCAAAAGGCTGCCCTAAACCCTAAACCCCTGAATAACCCTAAACCCTGAATCCCCAAATCCCGAAACCCTGAACCCTAAACCCCAAACCTCCAAACCCCTAAACCCCAAAACCCTGTACCCAAACCCAAAGCCCCGAAGCCCTAAACCCTAGACCCTAAACCCTAAACCCTAAACCCCAAACCCCAAACCCCAAAACCCTGTACTGAGTTAGGACCCCCTTCGCCCAGTTTGGGTGTATGATACCACCCACCCACCACCCCACCACCCAAATGCCTGAAGACCACCCCAAGACCACCACCAACCCACCACCAACCCACCACCCTAGGCATCCCAAGGTCCCACCACCTACCACCACCCACCACACCAACTACCCGAAACCCCCCTAACCTCAATCCCCAACACCAACCACCGGACCCAACCCTAAGTGGGCAAGGGGATTCTTATTCAGTCCCGCAACTTCATACTTGCGGCCTTGGGGGAGTGGCAATCCTGGATGTAGCTTCCTGCGAATGGACGCTTTCCTCGGCCACAACCCCGATGTCTTCGTGCCCGACCAGACGAGGACTGACTTGTGGGAGTGAAGACAAACTGCCATTGCAAGTATCTGCGGCGATTCAAATCAATGGCCAGGAGAGTTAATTTGCAGCGGCCGTGTGTAGATGTTCAAGTTTGCAAATCCACTGTAGCGACCGCAATTGTCGCCTGACCCGCAGCTCGTCCAGGCTCAGCAGTAGCAGGTTTGATTTGCTGGCCTGTGCAAAGAGATAACAGGCGACATGGCCGGACACGGTTGTCGCGCCGCAACATGTGCGTGCTTGCTCTTCAGTTGGAATCTAGTCATGATATTGATTCCTGTTCCCGTCCTCCTTGATTCCATTAGCACTGGCCACACCTGGGATCCCAGAGTTTTGCACAACATGTCTGAGGCGCCACTTGATTGCACACGCATACTGCTCACCGACATTGTGCCCAATGCATCCATAGCTGGTGAATGCCAGCAATGGTGTCATGAGAGCATAGGTCCCAGGAGTCATATTGAATATTTTCTGGTGGCCCCTTTCATTGGGTGGACTTTGGCCACCACTCGTGGGGCCGAGACATTCACCATCTTCATGTGCTGGAAAGTGGAGACGGCTTCGTTTGGGCTTTGGTTTTGGCCTTCTGCTGGGTGCGCTTACATGGCTGCGTTCGTTTATGGCTCTGCGAGTTTCATGTTGCTCGTCTACTCCTGGAAGGACACCCCCAAAGAGCTTTGCAGCCTTGGTCCAAAGCAGGACGGCCTCCAGCAGAACGGGCCCTTCGCCACAGGGCGCTGCAAGGCACCTCTCTGCTGCATCTCAGTCAGCTCGGACCGCGAAGCCTCCGAATGGGACCTGTGCTTCTCAGCGGTCCTCCTGTCCTTGGAGCCAACCCTGGATGCGCTGTCCATCATTACCTTCCTGAGATGCGGACAGATCTTCTATGCGGCACTAGCAATGTTGGGCGTGACGCTGGCAAGTGCTGAAAGGCTTGACCTTCTCCAGACCACTGGTGCTAAAGTCATGGCTCAGAGCCTTGCCCAAGGCTTTGCAACGCGCGGTTTGCATGACCACAAAGCATCAGAGTTGTTTGAGAGCGTTGTAGTTACCGTGATACAGTGCAATGCGCTGCTCCGGGCAGATCCCTTAGAATCAGCGCCGAGCTTTGTAATCAACCTTTTGGCAGGTGTCAGCATTAGCTTGTTCATTACTATGCCGGAACAAAGCAGATCGTGGATATTGACCACTTACGAGGAAGCTCCCTTGTTTCAGGACTTCTACGCATTGGAGAGGACGAAGGCCAAGATGAACATAGTGCCAAGATATGTGTGCTCGTTGATGTGTGTAATTGCTGCAGCATTTTGGATTCTGGCATCACCCGGCGCATGGTTGGCGTTGCTCACACAAGAGCATGAGTGGACAAAGCCCTCTGGGGCATTGCTCGCCAGCTGCTGGTCCCTTGTGCTGTTCAAGATGGCTGTCGTCCTTACAACAGGACTTTGGTGCATTGTGATGTGTGTGGGGGGTTTGGTTATGCAGATCTGTGACTGCCTCAGCGTTTGCTGGCCCTCCGCGTATGCTCCTCTTCCGCCACGAGAAGCGCACTTGGCTGTACACAATCCATGACTGCCTGTCTCGGCTTCGAGAGTGATGTTGAGCGTGCAGACTGCCTTCATTGGTGGGGTTGCCTATGTTGTCTCCAGCGTGATCGTGAATCATGCAGACTGGCGCTTGGGGCTTCCAGTCATTCCTAAGGGCCTGATGGTTTCACCAGTTGTTCGGCCAAAGCAGCCTGCTTCGCACCGGCACTGCCCCAGAGTCTCCGTTTCCCAAGGATTCGGGAGGGGGGACGTGAAACTGCATGATGATAATTTGTGAGCTTTTTGCCCACAGAATTTGGGCTGTGACCACGAGGTATTTCCTAGCTACCCCAAGGCTTTTCAGAGCTACCCCTCGTTACTGCAAAGCTATCCTAAGTCATGTGGCACAGCTCAATACGTGAAACTACTTGCTAAAGGCTACGTACCCTGAATACAGCTCCCAGAATGGGCCACAAACATCCAGGCCGAGAATGCTCAGTGAAATCATTCTGCAATTCAACCCTAGCCCGACACCCTGACCCTAAACCCTATGTTAACCCTAAGCCCGAAACTCTAAACTCTCAACCCTAAACTCTAAAGCCTTAATCCTAAACCCAGACCCTTACCCCAAACCCTAACCCTAAGCCCTAACCCTGAACCCTAAACCCTAAGCCCTAAACCCTAACCTGAAACGAACCCCGCCACTCTCGCCCCCTGAAGGAGATCGCCACAGACTGTGACTACTCGCCCCTTTGTGGGAGGGGGTGGGTTTTGGAAGGGTTGTTAAGGGAGGGCTGACTTAAGGAGGGCTTTGATTTCAGGGAGGGTCGGTTCTTTGGACGGTAGGTGGGTGGGCGTGCCTCCTTCAGGGTCTTTCTGTTTTTTGTTCTTCAGGGTTGTTGAGTTTCCTTCTTCTGCTTCTTCTTCCTGTGGTTGTGTTACTTGTGTGTGCCTCTATATGTTTGTGGCTGGTGTTTACCCAAGCCTTCTGTTCTGGGTTGGGTTCGTATTTCTCTCAAGGGTTTAAATAGCTACTAACAGCAATTTTACGGCAAATGGATCGGGGTTTCTGGATTTCAGAATTCGTTTGCCGTAAAATGCTTAAAATACATTTTCAAGAAACAGTCTTGAGACAAATATGTTTGGTTTTATTGCTTTCTTTTTTTCCTGAAAAAATACACCAGATACTGTATGGAAACACCAACAAAAACAATTTAAAGCAATAAAAACACAAAAACACAATCCAATGCAAAATAATCAGCATGATTACGGATTTTTGGATCAACCCTCAAACCTTCAGTAACTCAAAACGCAAATATGATCTGTCAAAGCCTTCAATATAATAATAGCTCTGACCCAATTTCTTATCAATTCTCTCAATGGTGTAAATATCCTGCGACCAGTTGCTTATCCTTTCCTTTTCGTTTGGTTTCCGTTTCCGGAAGATCTTAACCTCACCACCAACATTCAGATCAGGATAAACGCGATTCCGTTTAGCACCAGCGCTCAAATTCATTTTCACCTTCAATTCGTTACTCGGTTGTCTGGCATCTTTCGGGATGAATCCTGAAGCCGAATGTTTCATTTTATTGTTATAAGTCACTAATATTTCAAAAATATAATCTGTCCACTGAATATTGTCCTTTGCTTTTTTCTTCTCATCCGCCTCAACACGGCGATATGGTGAATCCTTAAAGGTTCTAGTAGCTCTCTCGCTGAAGTTCGGGTGCGCCCTCGTTCTATGGTGTTCTATGCCTCGATCTTGCAAATACTTTTGTATGGACTCTGTGTTCAAAGCACCCTCGTCATCTGAATAAACTATTTTTGGCTTCTTTCCCATCTTGTGTAAGCACTCAATCATCCCACTTGCGACATCGCCCTCTTGTTTACTTTTAATAGCCACTACATGCATGAACTTATCAAAGATATCTATCATAAGCATTCCGACCTTAAATTTTTGATCTCTCAAGTCGTTTATAAAGAATAAGTCCATCTGATATTCGTAGGCTGAATGTGGAGCGACAAAGCTGTTTGAACCTACGAGCTTACGCTTTTGTTCAACATTTTTCCTGAAAAACTTATTGATATCGCCCATAGTGATGGTGTTGTCTTTCTCCCGTGCTTCTGCTAAGGTTCTCTGTTCAGATCCATACCCGGCCCGATCAAAATACACATCATTAATGATTTTTTGTTTCTCACTCATATAATATATATATATATGAAAGAGCAGCCTTTAGGGTCTATTTAGCTCATTCCTTTTTTTTTAATAAGCAGAAAATAATTTAATTTATTTAAATAAATTAAACTATTTAAATAGAGAGAGCTTAATTAAATTATTTAAATCCTACGCCCTATTTTTTTGAATAAGTAAGGCGTCGGATTTAATTAATTTAATTGGCTCTGTGCTTGTCTATACTCACCTCCCACCACAATTAAATTAATTTAAACGATTTAAACGATTTAAACGATTTAAACGATTTAATTGGGTCCAATTAAATCGTTTAAATCCTACGGTCCAATTAAATTATTTAATTGAGGCGTCGGATTTAAACGATTTAATTGGGCCCAATTAAATTGTTTAAATCCTACGGTCGAATTAAATTATTTAATTGAGGCGTCGGATTTAAACGATTTAATTGGACCCAATTAAATCGTTTAAATCCTACGGTCTATTTAAATTATTTAATTGAGGCGTCGGATTTAAACGATTTAATTGGACCCAATTAAATCGTTTAAATCGTTTAAATCGTTTAAATTAATTTAATTGTGGGGGGACTCAGCCAAGCCATAAACCAATTAAATCATTTAAATCCTACGGTCTAATAAAATTATTTAATTGAGGCGTCGGATTTAAATAATTTAATTGGCTCTGTGCCTGTCTGTACTCACCTCCCACCACAATTAAATTAATTTAAACGATTTAAACGATTTAAACGATTTAATTGGGCCCAATTAAATCGTTTAAATCCTACGGTCCAATTAAATTATTTAATTGAGGCGTCGGATTTAAACGATTTAATTGGACCCAATTAAATCGTTTAAATCCTACGGTCGAATTAAATTATTTAATTGAGGCGTCGGATTTAAACGATTTAATTGGACCCAATCAAATCGTTTAAATCGTTTAAATCGTTTAAATCGTTTAAATCGTTTAAATTAATTTAATTGTGGGGGGACTCAGCCAAGCCATAAACCAATTAAATCATTTAAATCCTACGGTCTAATTAAATTATTTAATTGAGGCGTCGGATTTAAATAATTTAATTGGCTCTGTGCCTGTCTGTATTCACCTCCCACCACAATTAAATTAATTTAAACGATTTAAACGATTTAAACGATTTAAACGATTTAAACGATTTAATTGGGCCCAACTAAATCGTTTAAATCCTACGGTCCAATTAAATTATTTAATTGAGGCGTCGGATTTAAACGATTTAATTGGACCCAATTAAATCGTTTAAATCCTACGGTCGAATTAAATTATTTAATTGAGGCGTCGGATTTAAACGATTTAATTGGACACAATTAAATCGTTTAAATCGTTTAAATCGTTTAAATCGTTTAAATTAATTTAATTGTGGGGGGACTCAGCCAAGCCATAAACCAATTAAATCATGTAAATCCTACGGTCTAATTAAATTATTTAATTGAGGCGTCGGATTTAAATAATTTAATTGGCTCTGTGCCTGTCTGTATTCACCTCCCACCACAATTAAATTAATTTAAACGATTTAAACGATTTAAACGATTTAAACGATTTAATTGGGCCCAATTAAATCGTTTAAATCCTACGGTCCAATTAAATTATTAATTGAGGCGTCGGATTTAAACGATTTAATTGGACCCAATTAAATCGTTTAAATCCTACGGTCGAATTAAATTATTTAATTGAGGCGTCGGATTTAAACGATTTAATTGGACCCAATTAAATCGTTTAAATCGTTTAAATCGTTTAAATCGTTTAAATTAATTTAATTGTGGGGGGACTCAGCCAAGCCATAAACCAATTAAATCATTTAAATCCTACGGTCTAATTAAATTATTTAATTGAGGCGTCGGATTTAAATAATTTAATTGGCTCTGTGCCTGTCTGTACTCACCTCCCACCACAATTAAATTAATTTAAACGATTTAAACGATTTAAACGATTTAAACGATTTAATTGGGCCCAATTAAATCGTTTAAATCCTACGGTCCAATTAAATTATTTAATTGAGGCGTCGGATTTAAACGATTTAATTGGACCCAATTAAATCGTTTAAATCCTACGGTCGAATTAAATTGTTTAATTGAGGCGTCGGATTTAAACGATTTAATTGGACCCAATTAAATCGTTTAAATCGTTTAAATCGTTTAAATCGTTTAAATTAATTTAATTGTGGGGGGACTCAGCCAAGCCATAAACCAATTAAATCATTTAAATCCTACGGTCTAATTAAATTATTTAATTGAGGCGTCGGATTTAAATAATTTAATTGCCTCTGTGCCTGTCTGTATTCACCTCCCACCACAATTAAATTTATTTAAACGATTTAAACGATTTAAACGATTTAAACGATTTAAACGATTTAAACGATTTAAACGATTTAATTGGGCCCAACTAAATCGTTTAAATCCTACGGTCCAACTAAATTGTTTAATTGAGGCGTCGGATTTAAACGATTTAATTGGACCCAATTAAATCGTTTAAATCCTACGGTCGAATTAAATTATTTAATTGAGGCGTCGGATTTAAACGATCTAATTGGACCCAATTAAATCGTTTAAATCGTTTAAATCGTTTAAATCGTTTAAATTAATTTAATTGTGGTGGGAGGTGAGTACAGACAGGCACAGAGCCAATTAAATTATTTAAATCCGACGCCTCAATTAAATAATTTAATTAGACCGTAGGATTTAAATGATTTAATTGGTTTATGGCTTGGCTGAGTCCCCCCACAATTAAATTGTGCCTGTCTGTACTCACCTCCCACCACAATTAAGTTAATTTAAACGATTAATTCTTTTACCCCACCCCCCCAGCCCTCCTCCACCTTTCGTGCCCTCTACCTCAAAAACGAAGGCTTGTACTTGCACTTGTACTTGTAATGTACTCTGATAGGCGCAGAGTGTGCCTAGGTCACTTGAGAAGTTTTGAGTGGTGCAGCAAACCCAGCTGATGCTCATGATTTCTCTGTCTCCCTATATATGGGCGATGGAACGGGTGTCCTTTTTGATCGTTTTCTGCATCTTGAATGGAGAAAAAGGACCCCCCAAGAAGGAAAAGTAACATAAGAAAAAGGGAGGGACATTGAAGAGCTCCTCTCTTTACTTAGTCATTCCCTGTCCTCTCTTCGTATCTGTTGTTTTTCTTAGTCGCTTCAAAACGCAAAATAAGGGAAAGGCGATTTCCTGAAGAGGAAGAAGGGCACCTATCTGTGAATAGCAAGATTGGCTTTTTCTAATTAGGGAGAGACAAGGGAGTTATAAAAAGCTTTGATTAAAAAAATTACATAATTTAAACAATTTAAATAGTTCAAATAATGTAAATAACTTATATAGTTTAAATAGTTTAAATCCGAAAAGAGGGGGGAACCACCCTCCCCGCCCCCTAAGAATTAAATAATTTAAATAATTTCAATCCGAAACCTCCCCGTCGTACTTAAATTAATCATTATTAAATTCTTGGGAGGGGGGGAAGCTCCGGGCAAAACTTGGCCAAATCGAGCCGCGCACTTCTCATCGCATACGAAGAGCTGCCCGATTTGGCCAAATTTTGCCCGAAGGCTGCCCGGCAAAATTTGGCCAAATCGAGCCGCGCCTTTCTCATCGCCTACGAAGAGCAGCCCGATTTGGCCAAATTTTGCCCGAAAGCTGCTCGGCAAAATTTGGCCAAATCGAGCCGCGCATTTCTCATCGCCTACGAAGAGCAGCCCGATTTGGCCAAATTTTGCCCGAAAGCTGCTCGGCAAAATTTGGCCAAATCGAGCCGCGCATTTCTCATCGCCTACGAAGCGCAGCCCGATTTGGCCAAATTTTGCCCGAAAGCTGCCCGGCAAAATTTGGCCAAATCGAGCCGCGCCTTTCTCATCGCGTACGAAGAGCCTGATTTGGCCAAATTTTGTCCGAAAGTTGCCCGCCAAAATTTGGCCAAATAGAGCCGCACCTTTCTCATCGCCTACGAAGAGCAGCCCGATTTGGCCAAATTTTGCCCGGAGGCTGCCCGGCAAAATTTGGCCAAATCGAGCCGCGCATTTCTCATCGCGTACGACGAGCAGCTCGATTTGGCCAAATTTTGCCCGCAGACTGTCCGGCAAAATTTGGCCAAATCCAGCCGCACGTTTCCCATTGTTGGGCCCTTTGGGGCCGTTTTTTTGAGGCCGAATTGGGCCCAAAGGGCAAATGTTGCCCAAAATTAGCCAAAGGAGAAAAAAAGAGCCCACTTCATAAACTGTATAAACCTTATAAGTGGTTTTATATAATTCTTTTACCCCACCCCCCCCAGCCCTCCTCCACCTTTCGTGCCCTCTACATCAAAAACGAAGGCTTGTACTTGCACTTGTACTTGTAATGTACTCTGATAGGCGCAGAGTGCGCCTATGTACTTGTAATGTACTCTGATAGGCGCAGAGTGCGCCTAGGTCACTTGAGAAGTTTTGAGTGGTGCAGCAAACCCAGCTGATGCTCATGATTTCTCTGTCTCCCTATATATAGGCGATGGAACGGGTGTCCTTTTTGATCGTTTTCTGCATCTTCAAGGGAGGAAAAAGGACCCCCCAAGAAGGAAAAGTAACATAAGAAAAAGGGAGGGACATTGAAGAGCTCCTCTTTTTATTTAGTCATTCCCTGTCCTCTCTTCTTATCTGTTGTTTTTCTTAGTCGCTTCAAAACGCAAAATAAGGGAAAGGCGATTCCCTGAAGAGGAAGAAGGGCACCTATCTGTGAATAGCAAGATTGGCTTTTTCTAATTAGGGAGAGACAAGGGAGATATATAAAGCTTTGCGACAAGTTTTGTCACTCCGTCTCCTTGCTTCCTGTCTGTTCTATTCCTTGCAGAGATAAGGGAAAGAGGATAGATAAAGAAGAGTGCCATCTTCTTTGCTCCTTGTTTTGTCTCTCCCTCTCCTTTATTCATCTCTCTTCCATTCTTTTCTTGGCTCTTCCCATTAAAATTGTGTTCTTTTTATCGCTCATCTCTCCTTCTCTTTCCCTTCTCTTCTCCTGTTCCCCTTTATATGACAAAAAACACAAGAAAGGAAGAACAGGAGGGGAATGGAAGCCCTTTTCCTGTCTTCTCCTGTTGCAATGAATAAGGAAAAGAGCATAGGAGATAAGGAAGGGAATTGAAGAGTAAATGGGCGATGGAACGGGTGTTCTTTTTGATAGTTTTCTGCATCTTCAAGGGAGAAAAAGGACATCCCCCCAGAAGGAAAAGTAACATAAGAGATAGGGAGGAAAATTGAAGAGCTCCTCTCTTTACCTAGTCATTCCCTGTCCTCTCTTCTTATCTGTTGTTTTTCTTATTCGCTTCAAAAAGCAAAATAAGGGAAAGGCGATTCCCTGAAGAGGAAGAAGGGCACCTATCTATCTGTGAATAGCAAGATTGGTTTTTTCTAATTAGGGAGAGACAAGGGAGATATATAAAGCTTTGCGACAAGTTTTGTCACTCCGTCTCCTTGCTTCCTGTCTGTTCTATTCCTTGCAGAGATAAGGGAGAGAGGATAGATAAAGAAGAGTGCCATCTTCTTTGCGCCTTGTTTTGTCTCTCCCTCTCCTTTATTCATCTCTCTTCTATTCTTTTCTTGGCTCTTCCCATTAAAATTGTGTTCTTTTTATCTCTCCTCGCTCCTTCTCTTTCCCTTCTCTTCTCCTGTTCCCCCTTAAATGACAAAAACGCAAGAAAGGAAGAACAAGAGGGGAATGGAGGCCCTGTTCTTTTCACAATGGATGGGGCAAGTGAGCGGGGTTGGCTCCTTGCCCGTAGACCCTCCCCATGCTTCAGCAAATTCTTCCTCTCGCCCTATCGCCTCTGTTCTTTTCCTTGTTCCCAAACGGAAAAAGTGAACGGGTTCCTGAAGACGAGAGAGGGCGCCTTTTTTTCATTATAGAGGGAAAAGGGAAAGACAAGCAAGGGAGAGATGATAGATAAAGAAGAGTGCCATCCGTGTCCTTGTTTCTTGTCTTTTCTCTTCTTTTCAATACCCTTCCAGAAAATTAAAATGACCTCCTTGTTGTCTCTCCTCTCTCACTTCTCTTTCCCTTCTCTCCTTCTGCTTCCGTTTAGCTGTAAACCACAAGAAAGCCTTCTCCTTTTCATAATTCTTCCTGCTTAGTTTTTCTTATTTCGAAAAGAAAAAGGGAAGGGAGAGATAAGGGAGAGGGGATGGATTAAGAAGAGCGCCATCTTCTTTGCAACTTGTTTTGTCTCTCCCTCTCCTTTATTCATCTCTCTTCCATTCTTTTCTTGGCTCTTCCCCTTAAAATTGTGTTCCTTTGATCGCTCCTCTCTCCTTCTCTTCCCCTTCTCTTCTCCTGTTCCCCTTTATATGACAAAAAACACAAGAAAGGAAGAACAGGAGGGGAATGGAAGCCCTTTTCCTGTCTTCTCCTGTTGCAATGAATAAGGAAAAGAGCATAGGAGATAAGGAAGGGAATTGAAGAGTAAATGGGCGATGGAACGGGTGTTCTTTTTGATAGTTTTCTGCATCTTCAAGGGAGAAAAAAGGACATCCCCCCAGAAGGAAAAGTAACATAAGAGATAGGGAGGAAAATTGAAGAGCTCCTCTCTTTACCTAGTCATTCCCTGTCCTCTCTTCTTATCTGTTGTTTTTCTTATTCGCTTCAAAAAGCAAAATAAGGGAAAGGCGATTCCCTGAAGAGGAAGAAGGGCACCTATCTATCTGTGAATAGCAAGATTGGTTTTTTCTAATTAGGGAGAGACAAGGGAGATATATAAAGCTTTGCGACAAGTTTTGTCACTCCGTCTCCTTGCTTCCTGTCTGTTCTATTCCTTGCAGAGATAAGGGAGAGAGGATAGATAAAGAAGAGTGCCATCTTCTTTGCGCCTTGTTTTGTCTCTCCCTCTCCTTTATTCATCTCTCTTCCATTCTTTTCTTGGCTCTTCCCCTTAAAATTGTCTTCCTTTCATCGCTCCTCTCTCCTTCTCTTCCCCTTCTCTTCTCCTGTTCCCCTTTATATGACAAAAACACAAGAAAGGAAGAACAAGAGGGGAATGGAGGCCCTTTTCCTGTCTTCTCCTCTTGCAATAGATAAAGGAAAGGGAGGAAAATTGAAGAGCTCCTCTCTTTACCTAGTCATTCCCTGTCCTCTCTTCTTATCTGTTGTTTTTCTTATTCGCTTCAAAAAGCCAAATAAAGGAAAGGCGATTTCCTGAAGAGGAAGAAGGGCGCCTATCTATCTGTGAATAGCAAGATTGGTTTTTTCTAATTAGGGAGAGACAAGGGAGATATATAAAGCTTTGCGACAAGTTTTGTCACTCCGTCTCCTTGCTTCCTGTCTGTTCTATTCCTTGCAGAGATAAGGGAGAGAGGATAGATAAAGAAGAGTGCCATCTTCTTTGCGCCTTGTTTTGTCTCTCCCTCTCCTTTATTCATCTCTCTTCTATTCTTTTCTTGGCTCTTCCCATTAAAATTGTGTTCTTTTTATCTCTCCTCGCTCCTTCTCTTTCCCTTCTCTTCTCCTGTTCCCCCTGAAATGACAAAAACGCAAGAAAGGAAGAACAAGAGGGGAATGGAGGCCCTGTTCTTTTCACAATGGATGGGGCAAGTGAGCGGGGTTGGCTCCTTGCCCGTAGACCCTCCCCATGCTTCAGCAAATTCTTCCTCTCGCCCTATCGCCTCTGTTCTTTTCCTTGTTCCCAAACGGAAAAAGTGAACGGGTTCCTGAAGACGAGAGAGGGCGCCTTTTTTTCATTATAGAGGGAAAAGGGAAAGACAAGCAAGGGAGAGATGATAGATAAAGATCAGTGCCATCCGTCTCCTTGTTTCTTGTCTTTTCTCTTCTTTTCAATACCCTTCCAGAAAATTAAAATGACCTCCTTGTTGTCTCTCGTCTCTCACTTCTCTTTCCTTTCTCTCCTTCTGTTTCCGTTTAGCTGATAAACCACAAGAAAGGAACTTGTATGATAAGGGCAGTGGGAGGGTAAGCAGAGGGTGACTCCTTGCGTGTGGACCTTGCCATACTTCATCATATCACTCTTTTCGGCCTATCTCTTCTGCTCTTTTCCTTACCCTTCTCCTTTTCATATTTTTTCTTATTTCGAAAAGAAAAAAGGAAGGGAGAGATAAGGGAGAGGGGATGGATTAAGAAGAGCGCCATCTTCTTTGCAACTTGTTTTGTCTCTCCCTCTCCTTTATTCATCTCTCTTCCATTCTTTTCTTGGCTCTTCCCATTAAAAGTGTGTTCCTTTCATCGCTCCTCTCTCCTTCTCTTCCCCTTCTCTTCTCCTGTTCCCCTTTATATGACAAAAACACAAGAAAGGAAGAACAAGAGGGGAATGGAGGCCCTTTTCCTGTCTTCTCCTGTTGCAATGACTAAAGAAAAGAGCATAGGAGATAAGGAAGGGAATTGAAGAGTAAATGGGCGATGGAACGGGTGTTCCTTTTGATAGTTTTCTGCATCTTCAAGGGAGAAAAAAAGGACATCCCCCAAGAAGGAAAAGTAACGCACAATTGAAGAGCCCCTCTCTTTACCTAGTCATTCCCTGTCCTCTCTTCTTATCTGTTGTTTTTCTTATTCGCTTCAAAAAGCAAAATTTGGGAAAGGCGATTTCCTGAAGTGGAAGAAGGGCACTTATCTATCTGCGAAGAGCAAGATTGGTTTTTTTCTAATTGGGGAGAGACTTGCCCCGCCTGAGCCTCCCTGGCCTGCTTGTTGTGGCCACATTCCGCTACAGTTGCCCCGCCTGAGCCTCCCTGGCCTGCTTGTTGTGGCCACATTCCGGTACAGTTGCGCTTCCAGAAAAATGCCGTCCAAGTCATCTCTCCTCTCTCGCTTCCCTTTCCCTTTCTTGTATGATAAGGCAGTGGAAGGGTAAGCAGAGGGTGACTCCTGGCGCGTGGACCTTGCCATACTTCATCATACCCCTCCTATCGGCCTATCCTTTCCGTCCCCTTCTCCTTCTCATAGTTCTTCCTTTTTGTTTTCTTATTTCGAAAAGAAAGAGGGCAGGGAGAGATAAGGGGGAGAGGATAGATAAAGAAGAGTGCCATCTTCTCTGCGCCTTATTTTGTCTCTCCCTCTCCTTTATTCATCTCTCTTCTATTCTTTTCTTTGCTCTTCCCAGTACAAATGCAATCCTTGTTGTCTCTCCTCTCTTCTTCTCTCTCCCTTCTCTTCTCCTGTTCCCCTTGATATGACAAAAACACAAGAAAGGAAGAACAAGAGGGGAATGGAGGCCCTGTTCCTTTCTTTTCCTGTTTCAATGGATGGGGAAACTGAGCGGGGTTGGCTCCTTGTCCGTAGACCCTCCCCATGCTTCAGCAAATCCCTCCTCTCGCCCTATCGCCTCTGTTCTTTCCTTGTTCCCAAATGGAAAAAGAAAACGGGTTCCTTTGCATGTTCATTGTTCTTCCTTTTGTTTTCTATTTGACAGGGAAAAGAACAAGAGAAGAAAGATGAAAACGAGCACCATCTTCTCTTAGCCTGATTTTGCACCTCCCTCTCCTGTCTTCATTTCTCTTCCATTCTTTTCATTGCTCTTCCCATTAAAATTGCATTCCTTTTGATCTCTCCTCTCTCCTTTCTCTCTCCCTTCCCGTCTCCTGTTCTCTTTGAATTTCAAAAACACACAAAAGGAAGCTTCTTTTCCTTATTGAATGAAAAAGAAAAAGAAGAAAAGAGATAGGGAAAGACACTGAAGAGCTCCACTGCCTATTGTTTCATTCCCTTTCCTCTCTTTCTATGTGTTGTTTTCCTTGTCGTTTCAGAAAGCAAGCAAAATACGGGCAAGGGGGCTTCCTGAAGAGGAGAGAGATCTGCGAAGACCAAAAAAAGTCTTGTCTTTTGAATTATAGAGGGAAACGGGAGAGGCAAGGAAGGGAGAGATGATAGATAAAGAAGAGTGCCATCCGTCTCCTTGTTTCTTGTCTTTTCTTTTCTTTTCAATACCCTTCCAGAAAATTAAAATGGCCTCCTTGTTGTCTCTCCTCTCTCACTTCTCTTTCCCTTCTGCCGCAGCCAAACAGCGACTTTTTCACGCAGGCTGAAAAAAGAACACGCATACACAGACAGCAAAGAGAAACAAATGAAAATAAGAATAACCAGAAATTCGCAGTTCGTAATGGCGTGCGGCTAGGCCTAGAACCGCTGGGCATGAGATTTGCGTGCCATATGTAGGTGTAAATATGTATTTTTGTATTACGATGTTTATATTCGCTCTTTTAAAGCAATAAGAAAAACCCAAAGCTAAATAGACCCTAAAGGCGGCGGGCTCATATATATATATAATAAAACTAAGAAAATAATAGTGATGTGAATTGAAATTAAATCATCATCATTCGGTAATCGGTGCTATGATTTTGAACTTGCTCACATGGCATTTTTGTGTGCCGTGCTTTGGTTTCACTGCCTTTCTAGACTTCATGATTTCTGTTAGCAACTCTTCAGATATTTCGTCTGGGTTTAATTTGATATTGTGCTTTTCTTCATATTCCCGAGTCTTCTTTTTTTGTAAATGCCTTTGGGACGCTTCTCGTTTTTTCTGCATGTAACTTTCATCTTCCCGTCGTTTGCTGTAATAAAGCCTGTTGTATATTGCCAGTTGCTCCAGTATTTCTTCCATCGTCAAATCCTCAGGATTTTTACTCATATTAGTATACTATGTATAATTTTTTCTTTAGATACTACCTTTCATTAGTATAAAAATTAAATAAGACTAAAAACAGCATCCTAAGAAAAACCACTTAAAGGATTATTAATATATAGTTTAATTATATTGATATATGAGTAAGAACATAAAGCGAAATTTAGATGCACTTCAAACATTCTACCAAATCAGAAGAAACCGCATCAACCAATCCACCAGAACACAGGTCCAAAACATAATAAACTTATACTCAGATCGTAAGATCGCACAATTCACCACGGCAGACAACCTAATCAGAAAACTCACCACCGCAAAAACAGAGAAAGACAAAGAAAAAGCCGAAAAAGATTACAACAAGATCTATGACAAACACAGAGATAAACAAAAACTAAGCCAGAGAATGGCGGAAGCCAAAGAAGAAAGCAAAAGAACAGGAAGAACCAACCCAAGAAAACCAAGAGCATATTCAATCAATGTCCATTTATACCAACTTAAGACTGAATCACATCAGTTATTATCAGTATCATTCAGAGACAGCAGAGGTAGGGCGTATGTTCCGATTTATATGCGCGATCTAACAGCCAATGTAGCAACCACAGCGTGGATTGAAAACCTGGCGAGGAGACGAATATTTAGAGATGAGAAGAAAGAAACGAAAACATTCCATAGGCTCAAATTGTTATTAATGACAGACGACAGTTTTAAAGCCGATGTCAGTTATGCAAAGGGTTATATTGCTTGTATCAAGGTTAATTATACCGAGAGAGTAGATAACGCCGATGCTTTCAAACCACAAGACGAAGATCTAACCAACAGCACAGAGAATGTCAGCATGTATCATAGATATATCCAGACGCCCTTAGACCCACAGTATGAGACCTTTAAGGAAGCCATTAAAATAAAGCACTATGTTAAGAACGAGTGTTGGTTTAACACCTTGACTGATTATTGTAAAGATACCCTTATGGGAGACAAGAAGCGAGAGAAGAACAAACTCACCAAAGAAAATATTTTAAAAATCATTGGTAAGACGGAAGAGGATTTTAAAACAAAAGGGGCGTCAATAACCGATATGACCAAGGTGTTTGAACATTATAATATGCAGGTCAGAATTTATGACGCCTTTGAGAATCTCAATTTTTAAACACGACCCCGTAAAAAGAGACCACCATATCCCAGCCTTATATGCTATAGTGAAGAACAGCCACATCTACACAGTCAGTGATAATTTGAATATGTTACGGCAGATGCTACCCAAAAACTCTAGTAATTACGATATCTCGGTGAAAGCATCTTCAGATTATCACCTTAACGAGAAAGAAGAACCCGTAGAGTGTAAAATGATCACGACCTTAGACGACATCCGGAAGCACACAGAACATAGCGAATATACCTTAGTTTATGACGGTTATGACTTGTCCCATCTGTTTTATCTTAGCAAGGAAGCGGGATATGAACGGCAAATTAAATTTAGTGCAGGGTGCGTGTCGGAACTTAACTTCAAGTTCAAGATCAAGATAAACCAAGAAACACAAAAAGTTATCAAATACAAGGTTAAGACCCAGAACTTGGTCAATAATTTTATTGATGGTTCCATCTGCGTGAGAACTGAGCAGATCTAAACAAGATGTCCAAAGCCATGTTTAATTCAACACCGCCCTCTTCAAACAAACTCACAAGTCGTATTACAACGAAGTAGATGTAAATATTTTCAAGGAGTGTCGCACCATTCCCCCCGGTGGGTGAAATAAATAAGCATTATTATTTATATAACCCTAAGACAGACAAAGACGACAAATACTTTTATACCCCGGAAGTGGCTACGGAGATAGATGTCAGAAAAGCTTATACTTCGGCATTTAACAAGATTTCTGAAATCCCCGTGTTCACTCAGTTTGATATCTGGAAGCCCTTCAACGACGATGGCAATCATCTCACTGATTACCACGATTTAACTCTCTACTTAGTGAAGCCAACCAAGAGAAGCTTATTCTTTAATAAAGCCTACACTTTAGTATATGGTAAGTTTTTAAAACACTTTACGAAGCAGTGTAAGATAATCTACTATAAACAACCGTCCAGAGTATACAAGGTGGACTACAGAAAGATCACAGCCGAGTTATGGAAAACCGACATCTCCGACAAACTAGCCGAAGACATCAGAATAAAGAAATTAATAGCCAATGTTAATTTCGGGCTACTTGAGAGGAACACGAATAAAGCTCATAAAAGTTATGCCTTTGACACTCTAAGGGAAGCCTTATATTATCAAAACAAGATCGGCGGAAAGGTTAACAGAATCTCGGGTATGTATGTTGATCAGGTTGAGAACATTAATGGCGAAACGGACTTTGTAGAAAAGGAGATGGACAAAAAATATTATTGCTTAACAGTGACGGATACAGCCACCCTACGAAACGGATATATATACATAAAAGAGTTACTATTACAACACCATAACTTTAAAATGCACACCGACTACACAACATTAACAGAAAATCATATAGGAGTATGGAGTGTTAAGACCGATGCCTTCGTGATCAGGAAGGAGCATCTGAGAAGAGCCAAGAACCTAATAGAGTTTAATGAGCATATCGGGGGGTGGAGACACGAAAAGAGTAAAAACATAGCGGAACCTACAGAGCTGTGGAAACCAAAACAGAACGAACTGATCCGGCTACCGGTGTTTAAGAACGACACCCGACCAATAGACGACGAATGGGACACGGAAAGCATAGCAAAGGACATCGTAACGCATAACCCTATTATGATCCGATCCAAGTATGCAGGAGGAGGCAAGTCACACATAGCGAAGCATTTCAGCAAGATGTTAGGTTACAAAACTCTGTTCGTAGTTCCCCAGAATAGTTTATCGCAGAATATAGACGATGATGCGGTAACCACTAATAAGTTTTTTGCCATCCCAGTTGGCGACGGGGAGCTTCGCTCCCCCTCAGGGCGAAGCCGTGACGGGGAGAAATTGCCCGAGTTTGATCATAGTAGTTATAACTGTATAGTCTTTGATGAGATTTATATGAATGGAACGCACATCCTAAATGGGATCAGAGAGTTTGTGAAAAAGAACCCCAATAAGATCATAGTCGGGGCTGGTGATGTAAAACAGCTACCACCCATTCAAGACCTAACCAACACAAGGAAGCCCGACGAATACGCCGACGAATGTATTAATCAGATCTTCAAATATAATGTTATGCATACCATTCGTAAGAGACTCGGGCCACAGGGTGATCCGATAGCAGAAGCCAACCGAAAAATCTTAGATATGATGTATGATGACATCTGGGTGTATAAGATATCTTTAGATGAGTTCGTTCGCAAGTATTTTAAAACAACAGACGGCCTAACAGAATCTCATAAGAACATAGCCTATACTAATATGAGATGCCTAGCAGTGTCAAATGCGATCAGAAAGAGCTTGGGTAAATCAGATAAGTATGAGGTCGGTGAGATCTTAATATGCAGATTATATAAGAACACGAATAATGTAAAATTCAATGTGAACTACAGGTTTAGGATCGTAAGCATATCCAAGAATATATTTATACTAGAGAATGTTAAACCAAAGCAACAGTATATGATGGACATAGCTACCTTAGACAAACATTTCAGATACGACTACTGCACTACGTGCCATTCTGCACAAGGGGCTTCAATTGACGGCAAGATCGTTATACACGAGTGGGAGAAATCGCATTTGGTAACTCGTGAGTGGTTGTGGTGCGCCTTGACCAGAAGCACGGATGTTAATAATGTGTTGTTTTATGAGAGCACCGCCGAACCTCAAAACGAACTGAACGAAACAACCTTGCGAAAATACCTAAACAATAAGATAGAAGCATACAAGCAACAAGATCAAAAAGCAAAGAGAGAAATAGATAAAAGTAAGTATGTTGATCCCGAGTGGTTTATGAAAAGAATCTACGGGCATTGTAACAACTGCGGTTGTAAGTTTGAATTTGAGATTAAGAACGGCCTCTGAACAAGTAACATGACAGCCCAGAGACTGTGTAATGATGAACCGCACCATGTAGATAATTGCGAAGCTTGGTGCAAGTTATGTAATTGCAGTGCAAGATAAAAATCAATAAAGATTGTGATTGATTTTTAGCTTACTTTTTAAGTTTTATATGCAAGTTCGCGAACTTTCCATTAGATTTTTTACTCTTATATATATTCTATAGTCTTACCAGAAGATGAACTACGAACGCTTACTGGGGCGGAACTTTCAACATATTCTACTGTAGGCGCGGGAGAACTGCGAACACTATGTGGTGATGATGTATGTTGAATACTTGTAGGCAAAACAACGCCAACACCACCACTATTAGACGAATTCCTTGAAGATGATGATGAACTTGATTGCCTCGGTGGTGTGGGGATTATTCCTTTCTCTTCCATTGCTTCTTCCTGACTATGAACACTACTTGCCTTGTCATTACTTTGTCTTTCTTCCCCTCCTCCAAATGAAAAAACTCTCTTACCCTTCTTAGATCTTCTCCTATTCCACTTGTTCTTTGTGTAGGGTTTTCTTCAACTTCTGAACTACTTCTACTTCTATGTATAATGTTTGATGATTTTCTACTGCTAGAAGAACTTGAAGATGACGACGGTAATGAACTATAGGGTGTTTCATTTTGTCTTAACATACATCTAAAAGTTTGAGTCATCTTGTCTCTTCTTTCTTTTAACAAATTCTTATAATCTTTAACCTTACTATCGTATAACCACTCAACACCTTCTATCATCGGAAAATCAACTTGTATCGCTTTATTTGCAGTTCTTATGGGCGCTTCTTCAACATCATAACCTTTTGTATCAAGAGATGGGTTATAAGTTCCTTCTACATTAATATCATCATCTACTTTGAACCTTTTTCGCTTTGGTAGTTTGTCTTTGTATAAGTTTAAGTGTTTATACATTGTTATATAATATCTTCGATATTATATAATAATATTGGTAGAACCAACATTGTATTATCGGATAGATTTTTGTTGTTTAAATTCCAAATGCTCTTTTAACTAACATTTCACCACCTTTAATCGCAGCGGCTTTAGCGACTTGTTTAACACCTTCTTTCGCACCTTCACTTATGCTTTCACTAAAACTCTTACCTTTGTTTTTGCCCCGTTTTCTCATCCATTGCTTCTTCCGTGCTGTAACGTCTTCATCACTTATTGGCATTGCCCAAGTTCCCTCATCTATAGTATCTTGCAATAGATCCAATAAGTATCGTTTATAAGTTCTTCCTGGTGCTTTTCCTGATCCTTTCCCTTTGATTGGTTTCAGCTCTTCTTCTACTTCGTTTTCTTCGGGGACTTCAATACCTCTCAAAAAGAACTGATACTTTATTTGATCAATCGTTTTTCGTTCCCAAGTTTTCATACTGACACCGTAATTAATTTCTTGTAGTGGTGTCTCTGGCAAACTTGGTGGGACTTGTTGTTGTTGTTGTTGTTGTTGTCTAAACTGTTGATGGTCATCATCTGCTACTAGTTCTTCTTCATCATCTGAATATTGAATACCTGCTGACGCAGATGCTGTTTGTGGGATTTGCGGGATCTGCCTTCTTAACATGTCTTCCATAACGGGACTGACATATTGTCTTACTAACTGTTCGTGTCTTTGTGCCATTTCTTGGTCTCTTGTTATTTGTTGTCTTGCTCTTTCTTGTAGTTCTCGTTCTGCATCGGTATGACAGACTACCACGTCACTAGGTGGCAGAGATGCAGTATTATAAGATTCCGAATCAATGGGAGTAGTTTGTCCCGAACTTTGTAAGTGTTGTTCTAAATGTAAGGTTCCGCCGTTTTGTTGAACTTGTCTTCTCATCATCAAATCTCTCATTTGTCTGTCCATTATCCTATTCTGTTGCTCCTTCAAAAGTTCTACTGCATCCGAACCATCAAAGAAGCTACCCTGCGGACTGTTTCTAAACTGTGTTGCCCTTCTGTCTAAAAAAGGTTTCAACGTTTTCTGCTCATGACTTATTAATCCTACAATTTCGTTAAAGGTCGGCTTTCTCTTGAGACCAAATTTCTGATATGGGTTGTTCAATTCAAACCTTGCTGTTTTCATTGCCATTTAATAATAATTATACTATTTCAGAAAATAATATTCTTATTAAACAAACGTCGCGAATGCTCGTGAGTTATACGAACGTCAGTTTCTTCAGTTCCTCAATACGTTTTTTCATATGCTCTATGGTTGAATGTGGAAGGTTAGGACGATGTAACTCGTTAGTTAATCTATCTAATTCTTGCTGATAGTTTTTTGCGTCTGTTGCTCTCTAATAGTTCCTTTCGTTTAAGCACTGGCCCCTCATAACTCTCTCTTAATTTGGTATGATCTCTAAGGTGTTCCAAATAACGTGTGTCTTGCATTTGAAAAGGGCTGTATTGTTTCGTAGAGGTGCTTATCTTAAAGCCTTTAACATCATCCGGATGTTGTTTCTGTACATACTTTCTACCATATCTTTTACTAAACATTGTTGTTATATATTAATGTAGAATTTATTGTTTTATCTTCTCTTTTGCCTACCACCTGAAAACATGCTTTGGAATAATGTGTTTGCCTTCTCTTTTCGTTTGGTGTTCTTGATGTATTAAAAGTAGGTTCTCATTAATGATTTCTTGTGGCGATTTCATCCTAACTGGTTGTGTTGGTTTTTTTTGTAACCTTTTGCTTCACTTCTTGAAAATACGGTGCTTCGTGCATACTAGAATGGCTTTGCCGTGCTTCTTGTTCTTGCTGCATGATTTGATTTTGTGGGTGTTGTATTGCCACGGCTTTGACTTTAGGTTTCACTTTCGGTTTGGGGTTAATCGGTTTGTCTTCTAGCTTTTTACATTTATGAGTATATCTCATTGTCTTCAAAAAAAATTTGCCCCACAGTCTTTACAATTAACACTTTTACTTACCATCCTATCTTTTTTGTTTTTGAATTCTGGTTCATCTGCTTCAGTTTTAATTTCATTCGCTATTGGTTTGTCGGAGGTTGCTTCATTAGTTTGTTCAGGTATTGCTTCGGGCACTTCTTCATTAACGATTTCATTGACTGCTTCAATATTGGTTTCAGGCTCAGTCATTTATATTTTATTCTACATTATTTCTATTTTTTAAGTAAATAGAAATAAAATAGATACAGTTTAAGGCTCTTCTTGGGGTTCTTCTTGACTTAACGATTTTAGGTATTGCTGGTGCTTATTTGTTTATAGATTTACGAAAAGTAGACTAAGTTCAATACTTTGATTATGAAAGTCAATGACACGACCACGAGCATCGGTAATTTTAAACCGTAATCGTTTGAAACTTCTGTTAGAGACGTCAATATAATCATTTAGAAGAGGTGTAGATGATGATACAACAACCCCGCCCACATTGGAAGCAACGGGGATTTCTTTGATAATACAATTACTATATCCGTTAGGAGCGCTATAATGGTAATCAGATAACTCAGGACTTAAAACATAAATGCTACTAAATGGCACGAGGTTAAACATGCTTGAATCCCAATATGTGGCCTTCTCTTTGATTTCCCAATTCCCGATAAGTCTGTTAATACTATCAGGCTCACTAATTATGTTTCCATCCCATATTGTAGTAGTTGTTATTTCTTTGTCGGTAACAACTTTGAAAGTGTAAGCGCCATTCGTTAACAGTAATCGCATAGTTCTGGAGTCAGAGTCATATACGAAATCAAATAAATCAGTTTGTATATCGTTTGTTGCTTGATTTAGTTTTGAACTTACAGCACCCGAAAGAGCCGAAGCAAAATAAACGCTGTTGACCATATCAACTTTTACATAACGATTAACACTACCATCGCCGTTATATAAAATCAAACAAAAGTAATGAAAGAAGCCTTCCTGCGTGGTATAATATGACTGTGGTATAGCTTCTTCTATAACATACATCACAGTATTAGGGCCGGTTTCTAACACCTCTTCTAATTCTATAATAAAGTCGCTACTACTGACACTTTGAGGAAGTCTGTATTCTGAATTTACATAAACTTTATTATATGCTAATTTTCTCGTAGAAAGCATTAATTATATAATTAACATAGATTTTTTTTATTAACTAATAATAATAATATAATGGCATCGGTAGGTTTAAGAATTGGTGAGTTATTAGCGAGTGTAGGAGGCAGGGCTATAGCAGGTCTTGGAACAGGAGCTGGAGAAGCAACAATGGAAGCACAAGCGTTAAGAGGTTTCCGAATGAGTGAAGAAGGCTGATTAAGAGAACGACAAGCATTACGGGGATATAACGATGGGGACAATATACCCGAACAAATTATGAACAGCATTTTAGAAACAGACCATTTTTGCCACAAGCGCATAACACAAATAATAATCAAGAAGAAGAAGAAGATAAACGGTTAAAAAGATTAAGAACACAGGCAGACAGTTTTAACCACCACTGGAACGCTAAACAATCAAGGCAATATCCTATGTATAGGGAAACCGTTAATGTAGAAAATAAGAAGAGAATAGATGATGTAAAAGGACTTGATATAGCATATCGTAAAAATGACGGGCTATTTGTTGATAATAATACTTTATACATTTCAGGAACAGGTGGTAAAGCAGGTTTCGGTTCAAAAGTAAATGATGTCATTAGTGATATTTTCTTAATTCCAACTCATAATGTTCAGTTTTCGGAGAAATACCAAGATGTAATGAGGGAGTTAGAGAAGAACCCGCAGCTTACTAGGCTGGTTGGACACTCCCTCGGTTCGTCCGTTGTTCAAGAGATTAATAACCGTCATAATCAGAAATATATTACTACTGTTTATGGCTCACCTTTTGTATCCTTCGGTAATGAAAAAGTAGATCCACGGGCTCTACGACTGAAAAACCGAAACGACCCAATAGCAGTTTTTGATAGAAATGCTATAGCGGTTGATAAAGGGACATCTAATCCCATAGATGCTCATCATGTTGATAATATGACTACACAAGGCAATTATTCTAGAGAGGTTGATGGTTCTGATCAAGTTGCTCAAAATTTACAACAAAACCGATACAAATAAATCTCGGTTAAAGTAATGAATAATAAAAGTAATAAATATTTACCATATAAAGAATTAATATTAAGCGGTAAGCAAAATAAGTTAAATAACATCATCCAGAAAGACCTTAATAAAAAAGATTATAATTCAATTAAGGAAATGCTAGAAGAGAAACAAGAAATAATAAGTAAGAATAATGAAATTAAATCTAAAAAGATTTTACCACCACCGGAACGTTCATAAACCAAAAAGAAATAAAATTATTAGTATAAACTGAAATTACAATTTAAAATAATCTATTGTAATTATATATTAACTATGGACACATTGTAGCAGAAGCAAATGACCAAATGTCACCGGCATTAGACTTCGGTTTACCTAAAACCGCACAGTATGTAACAG
Organism: Symbiodinium natans; assembly: GCA_905221605.1. Classification (NCBI taxonomy): domain Eukaryota; class Dinophyceae; order Suessiales; family Symbiodiniaceae; genus Symbiodinium; species Symbiodinium natans. The sequence goes on from CAJNDS010002148.1 coordinate 502,454, forward strand.
ATAGACGTCATGTAAGTTATTTTCCTAGCGGGTCAAACATTTATAAAGTAGGCAGTGGGAATTCTACTATTCGTTTTTACATAACTGGTGAAGATGGAACATATCTGGATTTATCTTCTATTAGATTATTTGCTAATTTAAAAAATGATGACACTACAGAATCTAATTTCCTACGCCCGCTTTCAGGATTACATGCATTCTTCAGTCGTTACAGATGTACCGTAGGAGGTCAGTTAGTTCAAGACATTGACCAATATAACAGACATTGCGAGTTATACAATTCTTTCAAAAGCACGGACGTTAGACACATGGACGATATTGAAGGTTCGGCTAATCCCCGATGGGATGACGACTGGCGTCATAAATACGCAAATGGCACAGACCAATATGTTAGGATGAATGATGCTGGAACTGCTGTTGAACTGGCACCTGCCAACGACCCATAATGGCGAGACCGTAATAGATTTGGTGTATTGGAAAATCGTTATACACGTCATTCAGTTTCGGGTATTCGTGGAGGTGAATATTTCCGACTCGGGCACCAGTTTAAATGTGGATTTATGGAGAGCGGATATTATCTACCCGTTCGTTACGCCCCATTAGAGATTGAAATCACTATTGTTTCCGACCAACATACACCCGTAATTAGTCCAGTTGATACCGCAACATCAACCGCCAGAGGAGCAGACGGAGCAGGTTATTTTTTCACTACAGGCGATACTACAACAGACTGGCAACTAAATAACTTAATCCTACGAGCAGAAGTTGTAACTTTAGATAGTGCTGTCAATAACAATATCACACGACATTTATTAGAAGGTGGGTCATTGAAAATTGTTTATCCTATGTATCATATTTTATCACAAACATTTAATGCTTTTGGAACCGAGATCAACATGAACGTCGTCAAATCTGCAAGTAAATTAAATGGTGCTTTCATTACTTTCTATAGAACTCAACGGGGAGGACATTACCCGTTTGGTGAAAAAGATGAAAAATACCTGCCAGACAATTACGTTTACAAGCGTTTTAAGTATTTTTCCAGTCCTATGATTAATTCAAGATTTAATGACCTTGGAACTCCCGGTGTAGATGGTGGCGAAGCCGGTTATGGGTTTGCTGATAAGAATTATAACATTTCGTGGCAATTACAGATTGCCAATAAGAAGTACCCCGAATTTGAATCTCAAAGTTTATCAGAACACATGTATTTCCTTCGGCGTATGTTAAATTATGTAAACCCCGACCAAGACGCATGTTCAATTACCTATAAGCAGTATGCGACAGATAAGTTCATTATTGGTATAACATTTGAAAAGATGAATGAATCGAATATGACACGGATAAATACCAAGATGGGTTCGTTAATGACTGCTAAAATCAAACCATTTAAAACTCTTACAGCAGACGAAATGATACACGAGGTGTTTGTTCATATGGTATCCGAAGCAGTGGCTGAAATCCGCTCAGACTCTACCGTTATCTATGATTAATAATAATAATTATCAATAATAATATTATTATCTAAAATATATTAATATTATTAATGATAAACCACCCAGCGTCATTAGATGGAACGAATACAATTTATGCCCACGAGTTTTATCAAATATCAAGCACAGGCATATCAACTTTAGATAATACATATGCCAAAATCGGAGAAGGAGGAGCAGGTGGAGGAGGCTATACCACAACCGAAGTAGATGCTCTAATTACGGTAGTTCAAACTGACATAACGGCAGTGAAAGACGATTTAAGGGACAATTGTTTAAATCATACAAATTTAGCATTGAATTATTATAACAAAACCGAAGTAGGAGCAGAGGTTACAACATTAGAAGGAAGTATTCAAAGTGTTTCAGATACTTTAACTAACGATTATCTTAGCACAACACAACTACCATTACAATATTATGACAAAACCACATCAGACGGACGTTACTATACAAAAACCGAAGTTGATACGGACATATAAAAAAATCGGATGTATATACAAAAACTGAAATTACTGATAACCACTATACCAAAACACAAATAAGTCCTAATAAATATGATAAAGCTGATGTTTATACAAAAACTGAAATTACTGATACCCATTATACAAAGACCGAAGTTGATACGAACATATATAAAAAAGCCGATGTATATACCAAAACTGAGATTACTAATAACCAATATACAAAGACCGAAGTTGATACGAACATATATAAAAAGGCAGATGTTTATACAAAAACTGAAATTACTGATAACCACTATACCAAAACACAAATAGATGATAATAAATATGATAAGGTGAATGTATATACAAAAACCGAAGTTGATGCGTTAGTAGCGGGAGTTGGTGGAGACCCTAATAATATTACTGGTGATTTAACGGTTACCGGAGACATCCGGGTAACCGATGCTAGTACCAGTTTTGAAAGATATGTTAATGCTGTTAAATCTAATGTTTCATTGGATTTAACGATAAACGAAACTGCCTCGGCAATTAGATTGATAAACGGTGAAAATTTTGCTAATGATACAAATGTTTATTTTGAATGTAATAACACCACAGCAAATACAACGATGTTTAAACCGCTTCATTGTAAAGATACGGCTACTTTTACAGGTGCCGTCAGTCTTGAAAACCAAACATTGAATACACCAAGCGGTTCAAGTTTGTATATTACTAAAGCTGGAACAGGTGAAACTATGAGAATTATAAATGACAGCAGAAAATTAACATTTGATGGCACTGTCATACATGCTTGCACTAATACAGGCACACCAACTCACTTGGCGTTAAATATGTTAAATGGGGATGTTCGTATGAACCAGTTAGGGGTCGGTGGAAGCGCTGGGTCGTTTAAATTTATTGTAAGTGGTGGTTCGGCGTGTTTTTACCAAGGATTAAGAAGCGACAACCCAACTACATTAAACGGAAATACGTATGTATCAACGAAGAATAGAATATATCAACGAGCAGATGCTAATAACAGTTTAAATATTATTAGTGAAAAAGAAATTAATCTTTCATTACAGACAGACCGCGACGCAGACCCCGACAACTCAAGTATAGCCATTCAAATTGAAACTACTTGGGGAATTACTTTTAACAAAAAAGCAACGGCTAATGAAGATTTGTTATTGTTGAAAAATTTAGCATTAAACAGTGAAAATAATACAATAGGTGAGTTTTATACAGGTTCGGGTGATGATATGTTATTAACAAATTCAGTTTCAACACAGGGAATACGCTTGCGCATAGGGACAACGGATATATGTGAAGTAAGTTCAACGGGACTACACGTTACAGGAGCAGTTACAGAAACATCAGATAAACAATTGAAAGAGAACATAAAGGAAATAGACAGTAACAAATGCGTTGAGATGATTAAATACATTAAACCTAAAACATACAACTTTATAGGTAACGATAAAAAATGCGTGGGTTATATTGCTGACGACTTCAAAACTAAGAAAATGCCAGAAGAATGGGATAATATTATCTTTGAAAGTAAAGACGGTTATTTAAGAATGGACTATAATAAAACCACGCCGTTGCTTTGGTCTGCTTTACAGAATACATTAAAAAGAATTGAAAAGTTAGAAAAAGAAATCAAAGCTTTAAAAGGAAGTAAAAACAACAGTGAAGGAAAATAAAATTATCTAAATACCTATATAGATGTCGGATTTTCACTCTCAATACGCCGAATGTCTTAAACTAATCAAAGAAAAAAGCAATCAAGTCTCTGAAACTGACATACTTTTACGAGCAATGAAAGATCTGTTACAGCGATTGGAAGAGGAAGAAAAGAAAGTAGAAGCATGACAAAAGAAACGAAAATGCCCTTGCTTTGGAGGTTTTACTCATCTTCATTGCTGTAACCCATCTTTGTTCTGATAATTAATAATATGTTAATAAATATTATTAATCATCTTCTTCTTGTATTTCAATATATTCTTCAAACCTTTTCATAAACATTTTATTAATGTCCGACTGCATTAAATTAACGAACAGAAAACTAAAAGGGTCCTCCGTGGCAATATTATATATCTCTAATAAAATTTGCTTTGCTTGGTGAAGACTTTTCATATCAGCCATTGCTTTTTTACTTATCAACACTCCCGATAATTCATCTAGAACTGCTTCAACTTCTTTATAGTTTCGTAGTTTGAAAAACACTAACTGTCTGGAATTGGTTCTTATCGTAGTGCTTAGACCGTTATATTTCTGCGATGAGCTTATTATATTCACTCCATAATGTCTTGCTTTAATATGCAAAGCATTTAACAAATTGTTATGTTTAGCAAATGATGCTTGGTCTATAAAATCATCCACCAAGAACAACACCGAGAACAATTTAGTTTCTCCATTTTTCTTTTGGAACTCGTTAATCTGATGTTGTAAATTTAATACCTTCTGCATTTCATCAATATTGAAAGTATCAAAATATACTTTTTCTTTCTTTGTGTCAATTTTTAGAGTATTTTCAATATAATCTTTGACTGGTGTCCAAACTGGATCCAAGTCAATAGAACTGGACCAAATAAAGATACGACTAAAACAACCTCTGTATATATTCAAAATCAAATTTGATAGTAAAACTGTTTTACCACTTCCTGATTGTCCTGTAATGACCATTGAAAACGGAATGCGGGGCGCCATTTCGTATTTACTTTGTGTGAATGTGTATTCCTTCGTTTTATATGGTTTCACTAACGGTATATTGTCGTTCATTATTAATACATAGAAAATAAATATATCATTAACATAATAAAGATGAAATCAGAGTATGACACATACATTGAAACGATAAACGAGATTGAACAAGTAGAAGAAATCGTTATGAAAGAGAACAAACTAAAAAGGTGTTGTATATCATCGCTTGAACTATTGAAGGTTGCTATAAGATATATTAAGCAATGCAAACAATCTAAAAAATAATATTAATGCAAGACAAAGAAGAAAACGAACCAAACGGAAATTTACACATTGACAAAGGCAGTGTCAGTTGTAATTTATGTAGGTGTGGTAGAAAATCGTTTCATAAAGGGACCAGAACAACAACAGACAAAGAAGGCAACAAAGTAGTAAATGAAATTGAAGAAAGGTCTTCGTGGCGCGTTGGCGGTCGTGGAGTTACACCCGATGGAAACAAAATCTTTGAAACAAGCAATAAAGAAGATAAAGAAGACATAGATACTGTAAGCACGGGATGGGGTTCTAGGTTGCCTACACCGCCAGAATTGGTAGATCGTGTAGGGAAGTTGGAAAAGGAATTAGAAGAATTGAAAAACAAAATCGCTTAAGTTCTATGGATTGGTATATACTTGTATTTATGATGGATTGTCTTTGCCCTAAAAAAGAGAAGAACAACAATAATGAAGAGAACAAAGAAACTACACACCCAGATTATTTTGACAAAAGGAGCATAAGAAAACATAATGCTAGATTACAAACAATATTGGAAGAATTAAAGGATTATCAAGATTTTGACAAATACAAACAGAAATTCAAATTATTGTTTGAGTTCTACAACTTAGAAGAATTGTTAAAATAATGTTTTAAAAAGTTTTTCGCGTGTTACATTGGAGATATGCCTAACTCATCTTGAACAGGAGTGGGGCATTAATCACAAAAGAAAAAATACATCTCTAGCTTTGGAAAGTAAGTAAGTAAGTAAGTATGATCGCAAAAAATCAGTGACATGAGTAGCACAGACGCTTTGGAGCCCCGGTAATTAATCAAGAATTTGCCACGAAAGCATTCCCCAAGTTCAGTGAGTGAGTGATTATCATAAGCACACCGCCATAAGAGTGAGTGTGGTAATGAGGAATTAATGAATTAGAAAGCTTTTCATAACTAGTCGTCGTCGTCGTCGTCGTTTGGTTATGAAAAACTTTCTCAATTGTAATACAAGTAGTGAGCGATGACTATATATATGAAATCATTAATCGTTGATTTTGCCCCTTATAGTAGTGATACAGAATTCCGCATTGTTCGGAAGGTTCAGTGTTGTGAATGTAAAGAAATGAAAGACATTGAAAGTTTCAAAAAGATGGGAATGTCAGGACATGTTTTCAAGAGATGCTATGATTGTTTGAAAAAGCTTAGGGAGAAACCAAAATTGGAAAATGAATTAAAAGGATAGTGTCACTAAATAGTAAGATGGAGACAGTCAAATGCACAAGATGTCACAGTAAAAAACCAGTTGAAGAGTTCGGATATAATAAATTGGGTCAGCCTTGGCACAATTGCATCAAATGCAGAGAGAAAAGAAAAGAATACAAGAAAACGACAACTATAGATAAGAAGAAGCCCGAAGTCCAAGAAGTGTTTGATCACGTTCGGCGGTTGCTGTCAGACGATCCGGTTTTGGAGAAATACTACATGTTGTTTGGTATGCACAAGGACAGAGTAATGATTGAAATTCCTGTCGAAGGCACAACGGGACAAGCAACTGTCGGCGATATAATCACGATGTAAACATATTCTACAGTTAAGCAGTTCTAGAATATGTTTATTTCATTTTGCAACCCTAAACCCCTAACCTAAACCCCTAAATTATCGAATAAGAACCCCCTCGCCCAGTTAGGGTTTAGGGGTGGTGGTGGTGTGGTGGTGGTGGTAGGTTGGTGTTCGGGCTGATTGGGGTGAAGGAGTGTTCAGGCATTTGGGTGGTAGGTGGTGCTAGGCGGTGGGGTCTTGGGATGAGATCTTGAGTGGTGGTGGGTCTTGGGGTGGTCTTCAGGCGTTTGGGTGGTGGGGTGGTGGGTGGGTGGTATCATACACCCAAACTGGGCGAAGGGGGTCCTAACTTACTGTACCCAAAAAGCCTTTTGAGCAGCGGGAGGTCGCTGTTCCGCATGGCCGAGCAGGGCAAGGGGAAGAGGAAGATGGCGTGAGAGCTTTGAGAAACAGGGCCTCCCTGGTTTAGGGTGTAGGGTTTAGGGTTTAGGGTTTAGGGTTTAAGGGCATCCCTTGTTGTCCAAAGTTTGGGAGGTTGAGGGTGGTTTAGGGCTTAGAGTAAGTGTGATAGGACAATCGGCTTTTGTTTTATTGATTGTGGGTTCAGCTTGTTGATCCTTGGGTGTTATGATGGTTCTGGGTGCAGGGCCGAGGACCCTAAACCCTAAACCCGAAATCCTAAACCCTAAACCCACGGAAACCCACCCAAAACCGGAACGCAGCAAGTGAACAGCTCTCTGCCAGAGAGGCCCATCCATGCGGCGCAAGCATCGTTTAACATCGTTTAAGTGGCGGAGCCGCGTCGAATGCGGTTTGGACCCCTAAACCCTGTACCCTGAACCCTAAACCCTAAACCCTAAGCCCTAAACCCTAAACCCTAAACCCTAAACCCTAAACCCTAAACCCTAAACCCTAAACATAAACCCTAAACCCTAAGCCCCCCGCTGAGCTCCTTGACTTCTGCTGCTGGTGGACCGTTGCACAGGGCAGCACGCAGCCAGAAGAAAAAGGGCGCTACATGGAGGAGTTTGTTCCATCCGCGGGTTTTTGAAGGGTTTAGGGTGTAGGGTTTGGGGTTTAGGGTTTAGGGTTTAGGGCGAGAAGCTACTGTAGCTAGGCCCTCGAGATGTTTTCTATTTTCCATTTTCCCTTTTATTGGGTTGAAGAGGATTATATATTTACGGAATACTATAGCCGCCTCATGCTTTTTCTATTGTGTTAATACAAAACCCACGGGAAGATAAGAAGTATTCTTCTTCTCAATGTTCCAAAGGGAGTATAGAATATTTTTCAGAGGGTTTTAAGGGCAATCCTGGGAAGGCTGAAGGCTTGCCTCCAGGCTCCGGTTTTTGCTTCCACCCTAAACCCTAAAGCCTAAACCCTAAACCCTGAACCCCAAACCCTAAACCCTAAACCACAGCTTCGCCTGCGCCATCTTGCCCTCGCCCTTGTGCCACACCCTCTGGGCTACCCGTGATGCCCTACACCCTAAACCCTAAACCCTAAACCCTAAACCCTAAACCCTAAACCCTAAACCCTAAACCCTAAACGATGCAGCCAAAAGAGCCTGAGTACCAGTCCCAGGCCCCTTCCACCAGCTGTATGCTGGCCGAAACCTCCAAAGCCTGAAGCCCCCAAAAACCCTAAAAGCAGAACCCTAAAGACCTAAACCGCTAAACCCTAAACCCCTAAACCCCTGAACCCCTGAACCCCTGAAACCCCTAAACCCCTGAACCTCTGAACCCCTAAACCCCTGAACCCCTGAACCCCTAAACCCCTAAACCCTTGAACCCCTAAACCCCTGAACCCCTAAACCCCTGAACCCCTAAACCCCTGAACCCCTAAACCCCTGAACCCCTAAACCCCTAAACCCCTAATCCCCGGAACCCCGGAACCCCGGAACCCCCGAACCCTTGAGGCGCTCTGAGTCAGCTGGTCGAGGGGAAGTCCGAGGAAGCCGCTTGGCACCCCCTTTGGGGTTGGCTGGGTTTAGGGTTCTAGGGTTTTAGGGTTTTAGGGTTCTAGGGTTTTAGGGTTTTAGGGTTTTAGGGTTTTAGGGTTTTAGGGTTTTAGGGTTTTAGGGTTTTAGGGTTTTCGGGTTTTCGGGTTTTCGGGTTTTAGGGTTTTAGGGTTTTAGGGTCTTAGGGTCTTAGGGTGTTAGGGTTTTACGGTTTAGTGTTTTAAGGTTTTAGGGTTTTAGGGCTTAGGGTGTAGGGGTTTAGGGGATGAGGGTTTGGGGCGTTTAGGGCCTCTAGCTTTCGGGAATTACCCCTTAGCTAAGGCGAATGCCTTATAGGTTTTGGCCTTAGGTTTGTTTAGGGGGGTTGAGTTCGATTGTAGGCGCAAACAGCCCTACTTCAGGGGTTTAGGGTTTACGTTGTTCAGTCTTCAGGGTTCAATCCCCTCCCCCCAATATTAAACCACCCTTACCCCCCTAATATGTAATACCCCCAGTAGAGTCGTCTTGTAGTATATTGGGGGTTCGGGTTTATGTTTTTTTGGCTTCGGTTAAGTTTTGGATTTAGGGTATGGGGTCCTGTACCCCTTAGACTTCAAATCACAAGAAGAACTCATATCATGGAATGAGGAATATTCCTTATTCAAGGCTTATTGGGCTCTTTGGGGGTAGGGTTGAAGACTTAAGGGTTTCTGAGGAGCAGCGTTTAGGGCGTCGCGCTCAGTGCTTTCAGGTTTCAGATTAGGTGGTCGGCTAAAACCTAAATCTAAGGGTAGTTACATGGGCCCTGAATATGGTCCCTTGGTCCCCTGCCTCCTTTAATGCGTTCTGAAGTATGGCCCCTTAGGTTAGGTAGGGTCTATCAGGGGAATCTAAGGGGTCCCCCTTCTAAGGGCCCATACTAAGGGACCATGCAACCCTAAACCCGAAACCCTAAACCCTAAACCCTAAACCCGAAGCCTAAACCCCAAACCCCAAACCCTAAACCCGAAACCCGAAACCGTAAACCTTCGTCCCAAAACCACCAAAAAACCTGCAAGCCGCGAGCCGCCTGCAAAAAAGAAACGACCGTCGGGTTTAGGGTTTAGGGTTTAGGGTTTAGGGCTTAGGGTTTAGGGTTTAGGGTTTGGGGACCCAACCCTCAAACCCCAATCCTCACACCCCCAATGTCAAATCCCTCGGGTTTGAAGGGAAATCCTAACACCCTCAACCCTCAGCCCTCAACCCTCAACCCTCAACCCTCAACCCTAAACCCTAAACCCTAAACCCTAAACCCTAAACCCTAAACCCTAAACCCTAAACCCTAAACCCTAAACCGAACACCGGAAGCGAGGAGCTGGGACTCTCACAGGCCCGACTCAATGCCTTCCGCCTCTCGCCAGCCGAGTTTCAGGGGTTTAGGGTTTAGGGTTTGGGGTTTAGGGTTTGGGGTTTGGGGTTTAGTGCTTAGGGTTTGGGGTTTAGGGTTTAGGGTTTAGGGTTTGGGGTTTGGGGTTTGGGGTTTAGGGTTTAGGGTTTAGGGTTTAGGGTTTAGGGTCGGGTGTAGGGTTTAGGGTGCCGGGTTTAGGGTCTGGGGTTCAGGGCTTACGGTCCCTAAACCCTAAACCCTAAACCCTAAACCCTGGTGGGATCCCACTGTTTGGGCTTCTCGTGGTTTCCTGCAGAGCTGTGTCGAGATTGGCAGGCTGTGGGATTGAGTTTGGGTGGCTTTGGGTTTAGGGGGTTTAGGGTCTCGGGGTTCAGGGCTTAGGGTTCAGGATTTTCGGGTTTTTCTAAGGGTAGCTATGTGGCCATGTACATGGTCCCTCACCTCCTTGAAGAGTTCTGATGTATGGGCCCTTGGGTTGTACAGGGTTTAGGGTTTAGGTTCTAGTTTTTAGGGTTCAGGGTTTAGGGTATATAGGGCCCTTATAAGTGGTTCCCTGTTAAGGGACCATGTAGCCACCCGAAGAGCTTGAGGTTGCGGGGTATTTCCCAAAACTCTCAAAGCCGACTGCACTTCTGCTAGGCCCCAGTCTGAGTTTCTAATGCAGCATCTAGGCTTCTGTAGCCCTAAACCCTAAACCCTGAACCCTGAGCCCTGAACCCTGAATCCCAAGCTGGCCCTAAACTCCCACATAGACACCCTGAGACTGCGAGCACTGCGACCTAAGTTCTGCTCATCCACCTGGCAGACACCGTGAAGAAGGATGCCGGCAATTTTGGGGTTTGGGGTTTGGGGTTCAGGGTTTAGGGTGGGCTGGCAGTTTTACTTGGCTGTCTTCTGGCTGGCTCTTAGGACTTTAACCTTTTGGGGGTTTTGGTAGAAACTACAACAAGAAGCCTCGAAGTTAAACTTTTCGGGGTGTTTCAGAAGTCGGCCAAGTTTAGTGTTGAAGGTTTAGGGTTGCAGATTGCCCAAGTGGCTTGTGAACCCTTCAGGGTTTAGGGTTTAGGGTTTAGGGTTAGGGTTTAGGGTTTAGGGTTTACCCCTCAAACCCTAGCTGGGATGGGTTGGGTGGGGACTGCTACCAGTAAATGTCAGCGGGTCTTCTTGGGTTGCAGAGGGAACTAGTTCCCATCGCTACGTCAAAGCAACCTCGGTGCACCTCAAGCCCTAAACCCGAAAGCCATACCCTAAACCCTAAACCCTAAACCCTAAACCCTAAACCCTAAACCCCCCCACCTCAGACCTTTCAGACCAAAGCCAGCAGCCTGTTCTCCACAGTCGACAGACTTGGCACTGTTGGTGCTTGCATTTGGGCGTTCCAGTCTTTAGGGTTCAGGGTAGGGTTTAGGGTTTAGAGTTTAGGGCTCTATCTCTCTCTCTCTCTCTCTCTCTCCTCTCCTTTTTGGAAGTGTCCGTCGCCTCAGGAAAGGCACAAAGACATGCGAAGAAACTAACAAACAAGTTAGACCCCGTGGTCCACACATAAGGGTTTTACGAAAATAGGGGGTTCCGAGAAAGAAGGATCCACTGATAATGAGGACCCCAAAACGGTAATTACCCCTAACATCGTAAACCCTAAACCCTGAGCTCCCTGAACTCCCTAAACTCCCTAAACTCCCTACACCCCAAACCCCCATATGGGCCCCTTGTGAGCCCCAAGCTCCAGGTTTTAAGCTTCAGGGCTTGGGCTCGCCAAGCCCGAACCCCCTGCGCAGGAGAAGACATTGCTGTCCAAGATCTTCAAAACCGAGAACAAAGGGCCACCCAGACAGCAGCTGCCTCAGCCTCTGGGTCTGTCTAGGGTTTAGGATTTAGGGTGTAGGGTTTAGGGTTTAGGGTTTCGGGTTTAGGGTTGAGGGTTGAGGGTTGAGGGTTTAGGGTTTTGGTGCCTGAACCTTACCCTGTTGGAGCATTTCTTACATGGCCTCCTGAAGCTCAACGGCCACTTCCGAGGCCTTTCCCAGGTTGGGGGCTTCCCTAAACCCTAAACCCTGAACCCTAAACCCTAAACCCTAAACCCTAAACCCCCAAACCCCTAAACCCCTAAACCCTAATCCCTAAACCCTAAACCCTGGAGAAATCCAAGCCCTTAGGCTGGAAGTTGCCGAATTTATGCGTGGCCTCGGCCGGCTGGGCATCCTCCATGAGATGGACCTTACGCAGGCAGACCGGGAAGTAAGTAGGGTTTAGGGTTTAGGGTTTAGGGTTTAGGGTTTAGGGTTTAGGGTTTAGGGTTTAGGGTTTAGGGTTTAGGGTTTAGGGTTTAGGGTTTAGGGTTTAGGGCTGAGGTTGGGATGTTCCCCCTTATAGTAACAGGCCTTAGCAGGGGTTATGGTACCCTCTTAAGGACTGTTACTATAAGGGGGAACATCCCAAGCTTTAGGCTGTCAGGGTTTAGGGTTTAGGGTTTAGGGTTGAGTGTTTAGGGTTTAGGGTTTAGGGTTTAGGTTAGGGCGCTTAACAAGAAGCTGGCCGAGTGTTTGGCCGACCTTGCTTGGCATCAAGAGTGGTGCCTCGAGCGTATTGCGGGCATCGGGTTTAGGGTTTAGGGTTTAGGGCTTAGGGTTTAGGGTTTAGGGTTTAGGGTTTAGGGTTTAGGGTTTAGGGATGATGCAGAAACTCGGGAGCGCTGGAACCTATCACAGTGTTGAGGCGTTTGGCATCTTGATGAGAGTTCGTACGGGGGACGTGTGAGAAGTTCCAGTGACATGATTTTCGAAGGACTCATTCGGGAGTGCTTGCGCCGCTTGAAGGCGGGAACAAGTTCGACCAAAGATGTTCCCGAGGACCACCTGTGCCCACTTCCAGTCCACGAACAAGAAACTGGCATGTTACAGCCGATGGCTGTGCACGGCATCTTCCCCATTCTCCAAGACCTCTTGTCCACAGATTTGGCCAGATGGGCTGCGCTTCCGGTGGCAGATGCTGGATTGAGGCACCTTAAATCCTCAACCCTAGAGTGGGTTTCGGGGTTAAGGCTCAAGTCTTGACTAGAGCTCATGGACGTCCGACAGAAACGTTTTGTGATTCAGAAGCAGCGCATGTTAGGGAACCCCAAAACCCGTAAAACCTCAGACCCTACCAAGGCACTCCATCTACCCTTGAACCTTTCGGCCCTCATTGCTGTAGGGTTTAGGGCTTAGGGTTTAGGGTTTTGGGTTCGCAGGTACAACCCTGAACCCTCGAACGTAAACCCTCTCCAGCCCGCAATGCCAAGCCCGAAATCTACTAAACCCCTGATCACCCAGCCCGAAACCCTAAACCCTAAACCCCAAACCCTAAACCCCAAACCCTAAACCCTAAACGCCGGGAGCCCTCCAAACTTGAGCTGTTGGGGAGGCTTAGGATTTGGGGTTTAGGGCTGACGGAGAGTCGTTAGGTCTTTCCGGGGCTTTCTTGGGTTCAGGGTTTAGGGTTTAGGATTTAGGGTCTAGGGTTTAGGGTTTAGGGTTTTGAGTAAGGAAACTCATCCCCAAGGGACTAAAGGAGGGACTGGGTATATAGGGACTATACAAGGTGTATACATATGTATATATATATATATATGTTTATTTATTTAGTTAGTTATGTAATTATTTATGGGGAGTAAAAAAGTCGTATATATACATATATTACATATCAGATTAAGAGTCCCTCTAGGAGTCCCTCTCTTCACTCCTTAGTATCTGCAGAAGGTTCATGTTCGGGCCTTTCTTCTTCCAACCTTCGCCTTTCGGCCTTCTTGAACTTTAAAGCCAACAAACCTCCATCCCCTCTTGTCCCCCCCGCACAAAAGAAAGCTGGAGACACCAAGGGATTCCCCTAAACGCTAAGCCCTAAACCCTAAGCCCTAAACCCTAAACCCTAAACCCTCAACACTAAACCCTAAACCCTAAGCCCTAAACCCTAAACACTAAACCCTAAACCCTAAACCCTAAACCCTAAACCCTCAACACTAAACCCTAAACCCTAAACCCTAAACCCTAAACCCTAAACCCTAAACCCTAAACCCTAAACCCTAAACCCTAAACCCTAAACCCTAAACCCTAAACCGCACCTGAGCCCTCAACAGCCATCTTGCAGGAAGAGCTGTGTGAAGCCCTGATGGAGGTGGACCCGAGCCCGCAACCCAGCTCTTGGAGTTTTCTGCAGATCTGGGGTTTAGGGTTTGGGGTTTAGGGTTTAGTGTTTAGGGGTTAGGGGTTAGGGTTTAGGGGTTTAGAGTTTAGGGTTTAGGGTTTGGGGTGGGTGGGCGTCGGCTTTGGAGTTTTACGGAGTTACCCACGCCTTGGGGTTGAGAACATGTGGGCTTCAGGGTTCAGAGTCTTAGCACGGCTTCAAACCCGCAGATGCGTTGGGCTTGCGCGGCTCCTAGACCTACAATCAATGCACCCTAACGCCCAAACCCTTAACCCTATACTCTAAACGTTAAACCCTAAACCCTAAACCCTAAACCCTAAACCCTAAACCCTAAACCCTAAACCCTAAACCCTAAACCCTAAACCCTAAACCCTCTCCATCCTCCCTGCAGCCTTCGACGGGCGCGTGCACCTTCCAGTGCTCAGCCGTGCCATTACGGCTGGGGAGCCCGGAGAATGTGAGGGTTTAGGGTTTAGGGTTTAGGGGTGAGGGTTCAGGGTTCAGGGTTTAGGGTATGTAACGCAAGGTGCCCTGGCACTCCCACTGCTCCCTAAGGCTCCCTAGGCTGCCTAAGCATCCCTAGGTACCTCCCCTTCATGGACCCCTTCCGATAAGTTTTCTCCCAGATGTTGAAGAAAATTTCAGAACCAGCAGCCCCAGGTTCAAATCACCTGATTACCTACATCCTACACGACATAAAACCCCACAAGCCCCTAAACCCTATAAGCCCTACACCCCATAGGCCCTAAACCCTATAAGCCCCACAAGCCCTAAACCCTATAAGCCCTAAACCCTAGAAGCCCTAAACCCTAGAAGCCCTACACCCTAAGCACCACTGTGGCCTTCAGCCGTCCAAAAACGTGGGCCGCCTGAGTCCTCTGGAGTTCTCTGGAGATGTGTGACCCTGTGTGACCCTCACGTAGACAGCTTAGGGTTTAGGGTTTAGGGTTTAGGGTTTCGGGTTTCGGGTTTCGGGTTTAGGGAGCTGACCAGACCGGCCTCGGTTGCCAAGCCTTGCAAGGACACCCGAGCAGCAGGAAGCCAAGCAGAAGGAGAATGTATTCATATCCCCCGTGTCGACACGCAGTATGGAAGCCCCCTAAACCCTCAACCCTCAAGCGCTCAACCCCCTCAAGCCCTAAAGGAAGTAGGGGCCCCTACCATGCTCGCTACGTTGAACTCTCCGAAGCCCTCAGTTTCCGCAGCCCTTGTTTGCCCCGAAAGGGCCAAAGCGCCCCCTTATCCAGAGAGCCGGCTTCGATGTCTTGATGTTTGTAGGTTCATCTCGGTTTGAAGGGTTTTAGGGGTTCCAGGGTGTAGGGCTTTAGGGTTCTTTAGGGTTTAGGGCTACGTAGCCCAAATCCTCTGGGATCCCTATGGATCCCTAATCTGATTTAAGGCAAATTCCTCATTGAATCGGGTTTGGGCTCTTTGGGTACTTTGAGGGACGCAGGTCTGACTCTAACCCTTCATAGCCCTCAAATCCTAAGCCCTGAGCCCAGCATTCAACCAGCAGCCCCTCAAACCAAGAACTGGTTCAGGGCTGTGAGCCTTTCAGTGCATGCGTTTCAGGAAAAGGGCATTTTTAAAAAAGTGAAAAACAAAAGCGCCATGGCTCTTCGCGCAGAGACATGCTCAAGCCTCCCAAAGTCTTCTCGGCCCATGAGTAGTTCAGAGACTATGCCTTTGTAGGCTTAAGGATCCCTAAACGCTCAACCAAGCTCGGACCCAGAGTAGGCCCTTATTCCTTTTTGTTTAGGTTTTGGGTTTCCTTACAAGCCCCTTTAAACCAAAAAAGGGCACCCTTGTTATTCCTAGGTTACTCTTAAGTATTAGCAAGGCATGTAGGCCCCAAGCCCTAAACCCTAGACTACACCCTAAACCCTGAACCCTACACCCTAAACTCCCTAAACTCCCTTAAACCCTAGACCCTACTCCCTAAACAAACCCTAAACCCTAACCCTTAAGCCTTTTTACCTTAAGCCCTAAAAAAACCCAACAGAACTTTGTCCAGGTCGTCGAGGCGAACGCCGCAGAGCACCGAAAGCACATGAAGGGAGAGGAGGAGCTGAGACATGCGAGGGCGCTAGAAGCCCAAGTAGACCCTGTAGAAGCCCAAAACCGTAAAACCCCCAAAAATCGATAGGGTTTAGGGTTTAGGGTTTAGGGTTTAGGGTTTAGGGTTTAGGGTTTAGGGTTTAGGGTTTCGGGTTTAGGGTTTAGGGTTTAGGGTTTAGGGTTTAGGGTTGTTTAGGGTTGTTTAGGGTTAAGGACCCTAGAACCCTAAAACCCGAACCCTAAAACCCGAGAGCCCTGAAGCCCTAAAGCCCTGAAACCCTATACGCCTGCGGGCTTTAGGGTAATTCTTAGAAGGGAGAGAGGAGGAGTTAGGTGCCCTACATCGTCCCTTAAAGTGTATATATCCCTGCACCCTAAACCCTCATTCCCTACGAATAACCTGGCGCCGTTGGAAGCCCCCGGCGGGTGACCCATTGCAGGGTTGAGGGTTTTGGGATTTCGTGTTTAGGGTTGTGGGGTTTAGGGATTTAGGGTTTGGGGTTTGGGGTCTGCGCTTAGGGTTTAGGGTGTGGGGTCTAGGGTTTAGTATCTAGGGTTTGCGGACTTAGGGTTTTGGATGTTGCCAGGCCCTAAGCCCGAGCCCCCAAAAGTACCCCTTCGTACATCTACTCTCAACAGCTGGGAGCTTGTACTGCTTTACCATCGCACATAGTATCATACTTTTACAAACCTCAAACCCTAAACCCGAATCAAGCCCTAAACCCCAAATCCGAAACCCCAAACCCCAAACCCTAAACCCTAACCCCCAAACCCTAAACCCTGAACCCTACACCTCCTCCTTCCTCTGTCCATTTCGGCTGAGCTTTGCCCCCCCATCGTCCCCCCGCCCCTCGTCCGGGCCATGGCCGGGACCTTAGGGTTTAGGGTTTAGGGTTTGGCGTTTAGGGTTTAGGGTTTCGGGTTAGGGTTTGGGGTTTAGGGTTTGGGGTTTCGGGTTTAGGGTTTAGGGTTTAGCGAACTACGTGCTTCACTAAGCATACTTCATTTAGTAACTCATGGGGTTGAGGGCTTCGGGTTTAGGGTCCCGAGGCTGAGAGGGGACTCTGAGCCCCATGTCCCAACGCATTCTTCAAGGACGCCCTAGATTCGTTTGGGGTTTGGGGTTTAGGGTTTGGGTTTTGGGGTTTGGGGTTTGGGGTTCAGGGGTTGAGGTTCAAGCTTTATAGGCATTAACTCTCAGAGCTTCGGGCTTTGCGAGGCTGCTACAAGGATGTCCCAAGCTAGGGTACCTGTTTGAGGGCTTCCTGACACTTTGGGGCTCTTCTTGTTGTACAATAAACCCTAAACCCTAAACCCTAAACCCTAAAACGCGGGGGCCCTTGTGGCTCGTAGGGCTTCAGGGTGTGAAGGGCTTACAGGGTTTAAGGTTTGCCGCTCCCCCATCCTGGGTCTGGCTTTCACGGTTTAGGAATGTAGGGTACAACCGAATTTAGGGTTTAGGGTTTAGGGTTTAGGGTTTAGGAATGCCCAAACTGCCAAAGCCCTACCATGAATGCGAAGGAACTCGCGTTGACCCCATATGGCATGCCAACGGAAACGTACTCGGAGGTTCATGGTACTTAGTAACTAATTATATCAGTACTTATAAACCGCTTATAAGGTCTTATAATATTATAAGCCCCTTAAGTGCCCTGACATGGTTATAAGTACAGTTGTAAGTACAGTAACCCTAAACCCTAAACCCTAAACCCTAAACCCTAAACCCTAGACCCTAAACCCTAAACCCTAAACCCTAAACCCTAAACCCTAAACCCTAAACCCTAAACCCTAAACCCTTACTCTGAATCCTAAATTGTGGGATGTCAATCTGGTGTCTCATGAGTGGCCACCTTGCGATTGCGGCGGGAGAAGTACTCGATGCACTTGACAAGAACTTTAAGAGAGTAGGGACCCAAAGAACCACATAAACATCAGGATCCTACAAACAGGGCCAATCGGAATCCCCCTTAAAGAGGGGCCCTTATACCCTAATAGTGGGATCCTTATGTTTATGTGGTTTTTGTCCCCCCTTAAAGAGACAATGGACACAAACGTCCCTGCAGGTCAACAAAAGCCCTAAACCCTAAAGCCAAAACCCTAAACCCTAAGCCCAAAACCCTAAACACCCCACATCCCTAGACCCCATGAAAGACCACTTGAAACTCTCGCCAAAAAGCCCCCTTAAGAACCCTACTAAGCGGTTTAGGGTTTAGGGCTCGAAGCCGCGAACTCCATAAGGGTTCAGGGTTCAGGGTTCAGGGTTCAGGGTTCAGGGTTCAGGGTTTAGGGTTTAGGGTTTAGGGTTTAGGGTTTAGGGTTTGCTCCCGAAGCCTCGGTTCGTTTTGCCCAGGCTCGGCTCGTGCCTTTGCTCGGCGCCGCAGCTCTTGGCCTGGCTGCTGCCCAGGCCCAGGGTGCTTATTGGGGGTTTAGGGTTTAGGGTTGAGGGTTTAGGGTTTAGGGAGTTTCGGGGTTGAGGGTTTAGGGGTTTGGGCTTCCTAGCTTTTGAGTGGTACCTTTTGGTCCTTTTGGGGTTTGGAGTTCCCTTGTAATTGCAATGAGGTGCTACCCTAGTTTTGGACCGATCTATGGCCCCTCATCGGAAGCATGTTCCGTTGTGTGGACATAGAAATCAAGTGAAGATGAAAAAGGCGAAGCTCCAAACCCTAAACATGTAAGGCCTGTTCTCAGTTTTTGAGTTTTTTTTTTTTTTTTTTTGGGGGGGGGGGGGGGGGCGGGGCATAGCCAGAGGCTCCTACAGTGTCGAGCATTCAGGGGTAAGGGTTTAGGGTACTTGTGGGGTCCGTCAGTGTTTTGGGCTTGAGGTTTTTGAGGTTTGCGCGTCGATTGCGCGTTAAGGTTTTCTAGGTAGGCCTTCAAGGGGTTAGGGGGTACGGTCTGAGTGTCACGAATCACGAACCTTTCGTCCTGCGTTCAGCAACACGGCACCACGATTCGTTAGTACCACACACGATGACCGCTCGTGCATCGTGTTCGCTGTTGTTGCTGAGCTGACCCTTTGTCGATGACAGCTGTGCTCGCAGGGCTACAAAGCAGAATTGGCAAAGACTCAAGCCTCTGTGGAAGCCATGAAGAAGGTCGGTTGGGACGCTGCACTGAGACGACAGCGTTTCTCCTTCTTGAAGCTTCAGTCTCTACTGCTAGATCGTGCTACTGAAAACGGCATGTGGCATCGTTCCATCACCAATTGCGTGTGCCAAATCGTGATTGCACATGATGGCACATCCCGCTGAAAGGCAAAGGAGGAGGCTGAAGAGGAGGCTGGGTATTGCGACTGTGACAAGAAAGGGAGAGAGAGAGAGAGAGAGAGAGAGAGAGAGAGAGAGAGAGAGAGAGAGAGAGAGAGAGAGAGAGAGAGAGAGAGAGAGAGAGAGAGAGAGAGAGAGAGAGAGAGAGAGAGAGAGAGAGAGAGAGAGAGAGAGAGAGAGAGAGAGAGAGAAAGAGAGAGAGAGAGGGAGAAATACAGGGTGGTGTTACGAGGCAAAGTCCTCAAAGGAGCAATACGAGTCGGAAATCGAGGCTGGCCTGGATCACTCACCGGATGCTATGGAATGCCGGTTCCCTTGATCAGTTCAGACACATTCCTGCCCCAGGTTTTCTTTCTTCCGTGTTTTTCACAAGACAATGAAGCGCGTGCATGAACTCACAATCGTTGTAGAGGTAGGCCAGTCCAAAAGGCAGTTGCGTTCCTGTGTCTAGTGCGCGCTGTTGTTGCTGAGCTGACCCTTTGTCGATGACAGCTGTGCTCGCAGGGCTACAACGCAGAATTGGCAAAGACTCAAGCCTCTGTGGAATGTTCTATTTAAATTGTGCGTGTGTGTGTATATATATGTTACAGTTCATCAAGCACGGCAAGAGTACCTTCCGCACGTCTTGTATTTGTGGACAAGCGAAAACATATCATACTCAGCTCTCTGTACCTCAACCCAGTCGTGTGTGACTAAATGCCAGCTCTCTTTTTCGTGGCTTCCTGAGACACCCAATGTTATTGTTTGTGTCTCTGTGTGTGTGTGTGTGTGACACAGAAAATGTCACTGTTTTTCTTAATGGTGCAGAGCATCTTGTCGTTCCGTGCGTTTATCATTATGTATGTTTGGTCTGCACGATGCGAGAAACACGGTTCCTTGTCTTACTCGAAACTCAACCTTGAGGCGTTATAGTCCTAATTCCTAGTTGATAGAATTTACAACAGCCAGCGCGTTCCTGCAACGTTGCTGCACGTGCCTCCTGCAGGCACGTTTTATGTCAAAGTTGTTTTCAAGTCATCAATGCTGGCACTATGCCCAAGTCGTGGCCTTGAAGTTCAAGTTTAAGATAACGCTTGATGGAAATTTTAGGAATGGTTGTTGGGATGGGCAGATTGGCAACTCATACGGTTCCACGTCCTGGTTATCCCGATTCTGAGCATATGTTTTGGCTTGTTGTCTGGTTGACAGGTTTAGGGTTTAGGGTTACAGCCCCCAAAGGCTCAATTGCTAGCCTTAAACCCTTATGTATTCCCCAACTTTCTCCTTCGCCTCGTTGATTTTTTCGATGCTGTTACTATTTATTACCGGGGCAACTGGGCACTGCGATTGCCACGACAAGCAGCATCAGTTTCGACTTTTGACGACGTGCGAGCCCTGTAGTTCCGACCAGCCGTAAGCATAAGTTTTGCAGGCACTACCGGATGCAAGAACTTGTTATCCGATTATGTTAGGTGAATCTTGAACATTCCATCGCCGTTGTCTTCCAGTACGCAAGACAGACACTTTGCTCAGATCCTCGAGATGGAGCCAATATGGCGCGAGGCACACGTTGCTTTCGACAGCAAGAGTGTTTTCATAGAAAGAGCTTCTGCGTCTAGACGGGTGTGCAATCTTTGTCGTAAATCAGGACCAGCGAAAACATTTCGAGATTTTGGATACTTCCAATGTTCGTGTGCTTGTGTGCCCACGGCGACAGATCCAGAGAATATCTTAGCGCGCAATTGGCGCGGCGCTTCTCAGGGTGACGGCACCAGGCTTTCAGGTTTCATGACATGAGGCAAAGGCAAATTGCGACAGTGTGAGAAATGTAGTAAGGGGCAGATTTCACTCGCGCCAGTACCACCGTTGCATTGCCTTGCCCAGATGTGTGAGTACAGGAAGCTGCCGAAGACCTCCGCGGCCGTGAGCTGCTGGAGGATTAATAAGCGGGCGCATTGTGGCCGATAGGCTCATTTTGCTTGATCCACGTATCGGCTAAACAGCCTGAATGCCAAACACGTGGCAGATGTAGGACGGCAAGGGAGCCTCGTTGTGTTGTTTTTTCTCAAATCCTCCCAATTTGAACTCCCAAGACTGTTGGATCCTCGATGGTTTGTCTGCTTACAGACTCTGATTCCACACGGATTTTCGCGCGGCAACAGAATCATTGTTGTGGCGTACAGTGAAAATTTCATGAGGGTTTGTTCCTAAACAGGAATTATGGGACGGATCCAAGTCGAGCGGTCCGCTTCGCACCTTCAATCACAGAGTTTGCAAGCTGCAAGCCTTGCTAGTTTCTTGGCTCGCAGCAGCCGGGGCAACCGACTTTTCTCAACGTGCCGCCGAGAAGTCTCAATTTATTGGAGTTGATGTGGACATCAGCCAGCTCTTTTTCTATACCCAATTGGGACATCGCAATCTCTAGCCTAGGCAACAGTTAATTTACCCTAAAAAAACCTTAAACAACCCTCGCCCCTGAACCTTACGGACATCTTCTGGCGAAGCGGTCTGCGCGTATCATGTGTCAGATGCCGAGAAGCTTCGTGCTTATGCCTCAGTAGAACACCCGGTCAGAAGTTGCCGTTGCGGGGGTAAGTCCTCGTCCAGTGGTAAGTCGGACAAGTGGAACAGTTGTTCAAAGGACCTGCCTGCAACTCTCCGTGACTCTTCGCTTCACCCTTCGGATGCTAGCGCAGCACCTGCTGAGAAAAAATCTGTCCTGCTGCTCATATCTGGTACTGGGCAGGGCTGATGCCAGTGCAACCGATTGTTTTGTTTCTCGACAGCTTGGTCGAAGCAATAAACCACGTAATCTTAACGCGACCAGCGTTCATCGAGTTTATGAACCTCAGTCTTCCGTATATGGATGCGTGCGATTGGGAGGACTGCGACTGTGACGGTTTTTGCAGCGCATCAGTTGTTCACTCACTTTAAAATTTAGTAATGATCCATATGCTTTCGAGGAAAGATTTGTCTGGCTTGAACGAGAAGGTGTTCCAGTGGCCACATGGCGTGAATGATTGTCGCTTGTCGGCGCATGGAAGACACTTGTACTTTTAGGCTTCTTCGGCAAAATGGCACGCGGGCTGGCTCCACACACTCTTGCACTGAAGTGCCAGCTGCACTGAGTATACACACACACAGTGATGAGTCATTACTTGAGTTGTGTATAGTTGTTTGCGCAGTTAAGGCGAGAGGTTTCTGAACTTCTGCGTTGATCTGACGACCGAGAAAGTCAAGGGCATCTTTTGTTCGGGCCGGCGTCATTTTTTCGTCTACGTCATGTATGAAAGCCAGGTCCTTTACATGCCACGCGGTGTAATGCACCAGCATTTCTGAGCATGAACACGCACCTCCGAACGAAATACAGAACACTTTACTGTGACATTTGAGGCGAACATAAACGGCCATGTTTTTGTACGACCTCGGCATTGCGGACAGGCCAAACACGCTTGTTGAAGAAAGCGTATGCATCGACGCACGCAGTGAGCTGATGCGCAAATGATTGCCGTGCGTGTTGCTCTGTGTTTGCTCTGTGTGTGTGTGTGTGTTGCAAACAATGTCTTTGGCCTGAAGATGTTTGCGCCAAGAAGAATTGTGATTTTGTAAATGTTCCAATCTTCAATCTGGGCTGCTATTCCGCATCATGCCAAGGTAGCGGATACCCACAAAAACTATTGGCGCAACGAGCTCATTGAGCACGCAAGGAATCGACATTGAACACACCGCTCGAATCACCGAGCGTCATGAGTTCAAATTGTGTTGTTTGGCGGCGAGGTGATCTGAACATAGCCGCGGCGCCAGCGTCACCCACCAGAGCCCTACTGATATCATGAAGAACATCAGCAAATGTGTTTTTCAAATGCTTTGAGATGCGAAAGCATACGATACTTAAGAGAGAAAAATGCTCCTAGAAGTGCTGCACAGCCAGAGCCTGCATCCATGTTCATTGCGCACCAGCTTCAATTCCCAAAATGTAACAGTTTTTCTGGAGCAATCGAGCGAAGGGTCACCTGGCATTTTGTTGCCTTGATCTGCTCGGCCCAAACAACATGGCACCTTATCGTCCTAAGAAGACCTTCAACAAGCGCCGCCAACGGCAGCGCTGGTTACTGCGAACGAGCCGAGGCAATGTGGTTCAGCAGATCATCCAAGAATCCATTTCCGACCCGTGGGACGACGAGTACACCTATTGCAACCCCACAGAGCTAAGAATGTTCTTGCGCACCCTGCCTATCGCCAGTCAGTCTTCTTCGTACACAGCAAGATTCCGGACCAGAAGTCTATGGCAGGACGCCTGGGCCTTTTTGACACAGCGCTACGAGCTGGC
>CAJNDS010002148.1:528545-611045 GCA_905221605.1 Symbiodinium natans
CTTGAAACGCTAAACCCTAAACCTTAAACCCTACACCCTAAACCCTAGATCCTAAACCCTAAACCCTAGACCCTAAACCCTAAACCCTACACTTTGTACCGTAATCCCTGGAACCTAGAAGCTGCACCCTTCATGCAAGAGCTTAAACTTCGTTAAGGTCCTCTAAAACCCTAAATCCTAAACCCCAAACCCTAAGCCCTAAACCCTAAATAAACTCTAAGCTCTACATAGTTAAAGGGTTCTGGAGAACACAGGAGTTCGCTTAAACTCAACCAACCTAAGGCCCTAAACCCCAGGCGAAACGACCCTAAACCCCAAACCCTAAACCCTAAGCCCTAAACCCAGAGTTTACGGTCTCGGCCGCACCAGGCATGCAGATGGAACCGCACGGAGGTTGGCGGTGAATCTCAGCGCCGTGGGTTGATCATTGACAGTGTGTTTTGTTTTAAGGTTTAGGGTTTAGGGTTTAGGGTTTAGGGTTTAGGGTTTAGGGTTTAGGGTTTAGGGTTTAGGGTTTAGGGTTTAGGGTTTGCGGGTATCTGGCTTTTCTTTAAACGGCACACTAAGCCCTATAAACCCCAGACCCTAAGCCCTGTCCTTAAGGACTCCCCGAGGCCTCCCTAGGTCCGGAAGGCTTCTTCCTACTGTGGGCTCCCACTGATATTGGGACCCTAACCTCGTGGTTGAGGGTTTAGGGTTGGCATCTTCCCCCTTATACTAGCAGTCTTTAAGAAGGATTATCGTACCCCCTTACTGTAATTGTTATTAAGGACTGTTAGCATAAGGGGGAACACCCCCCAAATTTAGGGTTTAGGGTTTAGGGTTTAGGGTTTAGGGTGGTGCGCAACCGAGGCCTACCGCCCAGCATCCACGGCAGCAGCAACACCACGCGAGCATACACTGCTTCTGGGCACCGCCTTGGGGTTCAGGGTTCAGGGTTTAGGGTTAGAGTTTAGGCACCGATTCTGGGGGTTGAGAGGTTTATGTGGCTTTGGATTTAGGATTTGGATCGAGGATTTGGCAGGCGGTTAAGGTTTGGGGTCTGCTGCTTAGGTGTGTGTGTGTGTGAGAGAGAGAGAGAGAGAAAGAGAGCTTAACCCGAGCAACCTTAATCCCCAAGCCCACCAAACTCAAACCCTAAATTGTAAACCCTAAGCCCTAAACCCTAAACCCTAAACCCTAAACCCCAATCGATCCGAAGCTCGAGGAAAGCGAAGAGATTGCGGGACTCTTGGACCAGGTGGGCCTCGGGTTGAGTGATTTTTCCGGGAAGTTTGGGGGGGGGGGGGGGGGGGGGGGGGGGGGGGGGGGGGGTGGGGGAGGGAGGGTGTACTGATCCCAGTTTTAGGGCTTACTTCCCAAGGCAGGCTCTTTCTAATTTTTCTATACATATATATATATATATTGATATGTATTTATTTTTTTTGCTTTGTTTTTGTGGTGTGGGGGGGGGGATTCTTAGGTCCGGACCCGGGACCCTGAACCCTCAACCCTGAACAGGAAATTCTTGTCAAGCTTGTCACCGAAGCACTTTCCTCACCGAAGTGTTGGGGTTCAAGAGGGTTGAAGGTTTGGGGTTTAGGGTTTAGGGTTGTTCCCCCATTATACTAACAATCCCTGATCGGGATTCAAATAGGGGGTTCTATAATCCCTATTAAGGACTGCTAGTATAAAGGGGAACATCCCGAGTTGAGGGTTTCACGCACATTTGCATGAAGTTGCATTTCAGGCTGAGGGTGGCGCACAAAGAATGAGAAGCACTAGCCCATTAGGAAAGGTGTTCCAAGACTCCGAAGGATAGTCCTAAACCCTAAACCTAAACCCTCAAACCCTAAAACCCAAAATCACCATAAGGTCGGTTCCCTGTTTAGAAAGAGCCAACCGTTGTTTTGGGAGGGGGTGACTCTTTTCCCAACAGTCCGTCCCTTTATAGGACCTGTGGAACAACCTCTGGATCTCTCGGCCCGGAAATCCTCCGGTCTTGGTTTAGGGTTTAGGGTTTTAGGGTTTAGGGTTTAGGGTTTAGGATTATGGGCACCAGGGACAGCTGCCTCGCACTCGGTCCTACTCTTCCTCTCTTGGCTATCGCCCCCTTCGGAACCTAAAACCCCAGTAGTCCAAGAGCCTCAGCCCACTAAAAGGCCTCGGGCTTAGGGTTTAGGGAAGCTTGGTTTTGGATTCCCTCCAAAGCTCTAATGGCCCTGGCAGTTGTGGCTGATCCTATGCGGGTGCCTGGTGATGTTCATGCAGGCAGCAGCAGTTGGGCAGAGGATGCTTCTGGCACTCCATTTTCACAACCTCCTAAACCCTGATTTCACACTAGACCCAACATGCTCTTTGGAGAGTGTGCGGGCCACCAGTTCCTCAGAGCCCGAAACCCTAAACCCAAAACCCTTTAAAAAAGCAGCAAACTAAACTCTCAGCCGAGTGCGCTCCCCATTTCCCGCCTCTCCCAAATCCAGAACCCCTAGCAACTCTGGGTTCAAGGGTTTGGGGGGTTTAAGGGGTGTTTTTGGGAACCCGATACGGCCCTAAACCTCAGATGGGGGAAGCCCCGCCGAAGCCCCAAAATGACGCTCCTGTTGGGAAGGTCTTTTAGGGCCCCTGGATTGGGATGTTCCTTCCTATACTAACAGTCCTTTATAAGGGATTATACTAGGAGGTACTATAATCCCTATTGGGGACTGTTAGTATATGGGGGACAATCCAACCCCTGCATGTTGTCTGAAACCCGGGAAGATGGAGCTCGATGGCAACAGTCCATTCAGAAGAAGGTTTTCATGTTTCTTTTGTTAACGCGTTTTGGCGTATTTGGGTTCGCGGGATTTCGGGTATGCCCCGGGCATAGAATATTTCATATTCTATCTATGACCTTAAAAAATGTTCTGTCTATGGTTCGGCTTTGCCTGAGCCATATTGAATCTATGGTTTGGGGTTTGTTGTTTCCCCATGTTTCTTCAATATTTCTATCTGCTCAAGGATGCCTATATGGTTACACCGTTATCAGAATTGTTATGTTGCAAATGATTATCTTGTTAGATGTTGTTATATTACTATCCTGTTTGACTACTATACGATTCACTGTTGCATATTGTTCTGTGATCACACCATTATCTTGCATTATCGGACTATTGCAGTAGTACTACTATTTGCTGAAGATCCCCCCCTCAAAAACAAGACAACCTTTACTGCCCTTAATAGTTTTTTTGGGGGGGGTCTTAAGCAAATAGTAGATTATATGGGTAGATAATATTATAATATGACATTCTTCTGTTAGTGTTATTCGTGTACTATCATATTTTGTACTCGGGTCTGAGCCGAAGCCTTGGCTTAGAAGCCCCAAGCCGCAGAATTTGGGGGGGGGGGGTTAGTTTGGGATGTTCCTCCTGATATTAACAGCACTTTATAGAGATGATAACAGAGGCTACTACAATCCCTATTAAGGAGCTGTCAGTATAAGGGGGAACATCCCAAGGTTTAGGGTTTAGGGTTTAGGGTTTAGGGTTTAGGGTTTAGTGTTTAGGGTTTAGGTTTAGGGTTTAGGGTTTAGGGTTTCGGGTAAAGCTGCCACGGCCAACTTTTGCTTCACGGAGCCGGAGACGTTGCTGCATCGGAAAAGCCCTGAACCGCAGATCCACAGAGCCCAAACCCTGAAGCCTAGAAGCCGAAAGCCCTAAACCCTGAACCCTAAACGCTAAACCCCAAACCCTAAACCCTGAACCCTAAACCCTCTATAAAGACCCCAACGCCTCACCAGGCCGGCTTCGCTCTGGTGGAGTCTGGAAGCTGTAGGGCAAAGAACGTGCAAAACATCCTGCTCAAGAGCCTTGCTGGCCTTTGGGGCCTTCAGGGTTGGTTTTGATTAGCCCGAAACCCTAAACCCTAAACCCTAAACCCTAAACCCTAAACCCTAAACCCTAAACCCTAGGGTTTACACGGTTTGCATGTTGGCCTTCGAGCTTCAAGGTTTCAGGTTTATGTAGTGCCCTAAAAGATGCCCTGACTTCCTGGCTCTTCGTAAGGAATGAGGGAGATTGGGTACCCTACAGAACTCCTTGAAGGGTAGGTTGTAGGGGTGTAAGGCATCTTCTCCCGCACACACTGACCCCGAAACATCCTCGCCTCAAGGGTCCTCCTTCCCTAACCCTAAACCCTAAACCCTAAACCCTAAACCCTACACCCTACACCCTAAACCCTAAACCCTAAACCCTAAACCCTAAACCCTAAACCCTTCCGCCATTCCCTACTAAGAACCAGCCAGTTTTGGGGCTCCTGAACCGTTTTGGAGCTCAGGGCCGCCACCTGTAGCATAGTTGACTTGGGCGCCAAGCTGCGCTGGCGAGCCCTAAACCCTAAACCCTAAACCCTAAACCCTAAACCCTAAACCCTAAACGCGCAACCCGCTCCTCGCAACCGGCTCCTTCGCACTGAAGACTCCAACCCGACCCCCACGCCGAGCCTCAAAACTGGCCAGGTCTCACAGCGCCTCTTCAGGGTTTAGGGTTTAGGGGTTAGGGGTTTAGGGGTTCTTGCGGTCCAGGGTTTAGGGTCTAAGGGGTTTAGGGTTTAATTAGGGGTTTAGGGTTTTGGGTTCAGAGCTCCCGAGCAGAAGCGAGGCGATGTGGGGTAGTTCTCTACATGAGGGTCCCTTTCTGGTCCTCTAAACCCTAAACCCTAAGCCCTAAACCCATTTCTTCATTTGCAGCTCGGCCCCCGAGGAACTTGACGGATGTCTGCATGGGCACGCTGGGCTGGTGGTGCTCAGGCATGACGGCCCTAACCCCACCAAAAAAAAGTTTAGGGTTTAGGGTTTAGGGTTTAGGGTTTAGGGTTTAGGGTTTAGGGTACATATATATGAGTGAGACCCCGAGTCCCTGTACCCCACTCTGAGAAATATTCAGCATACCCCCTTGGGCATACCCCTTAGAGGCAAATGAGATGTGTGGTAAAATCCTTCCTTTTGTTCTCCTCTTATAGGTTAAGGGGTCTGGGTTTGGAGTATGTTTAGTTATTCTAGAGCCACGGTTTAGGGTTTAGGGCTAGGGTCTAGGGTGCTGGCCCGACTCCTTGTCGCGCGAGGCTCTGGAAGCCCAATTGCTAACCTCCTATATCCTCGACCCTACACCCCTAAGCCCCAATCTCTTACATCCCAAGCCCTTAAGGCCCTAGTTTAGGGTTTAGGGTTTAGGGTTTAGGGTTTAGGGTTTAGGGTTTAGGGTTTAGGGTTTAGGGTTTAGGGTTTAGGGTTTAGGGTTTAGGGTTTGGGAACCCAATCAGCCCGTGTGCTTCGAAACAGGCTGGGCTTTGGCCTACTCGGGCCCATACAAGGATGGCTTCCTTGAGGGCGGCTTCGCAGGCGCCCAGGGTTTAGGGTTTAGGGTTTAGGGTTTAGGGTTTAGGGTTTAGGGTTTAGGGTTTAGGGTTTAGGGTTTTGAGGGTTGTTCGGGTTCAGTTTTTTGGGGCTTCAAACTGTTGAACTGCTTTCGAGGAATGGGGGGGGGTTTTCCACAAAGGTCTTTCGTTGTTTCAGGGCTTCATTCGCTTTAGGCTATGTAGAGTGTTAGGCTGCGAGGGCTTAGGGTTTGTGACTCCAGGATCTGGGACCTTGAGTAGGCCCTTCTTCCTTGCTTTTCCGGTTTAGGCTCCCCTACAAGCCGCTGTAACCAAAAAGGGCACCCTTCCTTGTTCCTAGCTTGCCCTTGGGTCTAGGGATCTCAGGATAGTTGCATGGTCCCCTTATATGCCCCTTATATACCCTATACAACCCTAAACCCTACAACCCTACAACCCTACAACCCTACAACCCTACAACCCTACAACCCTACAACCCAAGGGCCCATACCTCAGAACCCATTTTGAGAGGTAAGGGATATCAAGGGCCTGTGAAACTACCCTCAGAAGGGATCTGGGGTGTCCCTCCACGCGCCGCACTCTCCCCAAACCCTAGACCCTAAACCCTGAACCTAAACCCTAAGCCCTAAACCCTAAACCCTTAACCCTAAGCCGGGGTTTTTGGGGTGTTGCGGCGGTTTTTTGCGCGTGGGGTTTTAGGGGTTTATGGCCCTTGGGCCCTTTTAGGGGCCAGGGCTTTGTAGGGCTTTTGTGGCTTTAGGTTTTGGGTGTTTTAAGTATTTGAGGGCTCTTGGCTGTTTATTGCGAGGGCTTTACCCTAAACCCTAAACCCTAAACCCTCCGACACCAACCCTGCCACTCCGCTAATCCACACAAAAACCTACGTTTAAAAAAACCTAAAAAAACCAAAACCCCTACACCTTAACTCCCTACACCCCAAACATTCTCCACGCGACCTGGCGCCGTGAGAGCCCCCCCCCCCCCCAAAAAATGCCCCCAGAAAGCCTGCGAGCCCTCTAAACCCGGGCAGCCCCGGAACCCCAAAACCCTAAGGGCTAAACGCCTTGCAAAGCCCTCCAAACCCTGCAGCTCCTATACACACTACCAACCCTGCAAGCCCTCGAAATCCAATAAATCATGTAATGTTCAGGTGCCTTTTAATAACCCCCCCCCCCCCCCCCCCCCCAAATCATGTAATGTTCAGGTGCCTTTTAATAACCCCCCCCCCCCCCCCAGATTTTGTTTTGGTTTCCGGGGGTTTGAGGGTTGGACAAAAAGAGGGGGTGAAATTACAGTTCCTGGGGCTTCTGGTGGTCTGGGTTCTGGGGGGGGGGGGGGTTCAGCTGTCAAAAGGCAGGTCTGCTTTGGCTTGTTTCCAAGCCGAGGGCTGAGGTCGTAAGATTAACGGACTCTTCTTAAAACGAGGACCCGAAGGCTGAAGTCTTAAGATTAAGGGAGTCTTCTCTTCAGCCTTCGAGGCAGCCTTTGAAACTTGAGGCTTCCTTGGTTCCCCCCCCCCCCCCCGTCTCAGTATTTATTGCTTGCCGGGCTTTGAGACCTCTGGCGGTTTCCAGAATTCCAGGACTGAAGGCTGAAGTGCTAAGCTTAAGGGATTCTTGTCGTAAGCCATAGACCAGGCCCCGAAGGCTGAAATTTTAAGCTGAAGAGATTCTTGTCTTAAGCCTTAGACCAGGACCCGACGGCTGAAGTCTCAAGCTTAAGGGATTCTTATCTTAAGCCTTAATTAGTAAGATAAATTTCTAGCCAGCCAATTTTTACAAATGTCTCTCCATTATTTATTTTCACCGGACCCCCCCCTTATATGGGTTTGTTTACACACATCAGCCCGAGAAACTCCCGCAATGGAAAGTAGTCTTGGGCCGCGGGCCCTCTGTCCCGCCCAATAGTACTACTGTATTCCCACCCCATTTAAACGTGTGCCTCCAACATTAGGCTTACATAAAACCCTCGGGGTGTTGGAGTACTATGCTTGAATACGTTTTTTTGGTTCTGGGCTCCTATTACAGTTTTTTATGCCGAAAATTCTATACTTATTTTTCCAGGGTCCACTCCAGAGTAGGGAACGCGATGAACTTTGTAAACCCTCGAAAGGTTCTCTTTGACCCTCACAAACCCCTATAAACCCTCATCGAACCCGTGCAGAACGCTTGTAGAAGACTTAGAAAACCCCCACAAGCCCCACAAACCCGATGAACCCTAAGCCCCTTAGGAACCCCCCCCCCTTGGCCCCGGGGGGAGGCTACGCCTCCTGGTTCGGTGCTGGCTTCCTCGAGTACCGGGAAGGCGCTGGTTTTGAGTGCCTCGGCCCTCATATGCGTATTATACGCATATCAACAAGCAAATACATGATTATATTAGTACATTTTTATAAAGATTCTGTTTGTAAATATTTGGGTGGCCCGCGGAAGAATCCGCTTCTTAGCTTCCTGGTTGTTGGATGCTTTATGTGACTCACGCCTGTATGCCCAAGCCGTTGGATGTATGGTTTAAGGCTTACGGTTCAGGGCTTAGGGTTCGGGGTTCAGAGTTTAGGGTTTAGGGCTAAACCATAAACCCTAAACTCTAAGCCTAAACCCAAAACCCTAAAACCCTAGAACCTAGACCCTAGACCCTAAACCCTAAACCCTAAACCCCGAAACCCCCAAGCCCCTTTTTCTCCACAAGCCTGTTTGACACCGCGCCTTCCCGAGGCCCACGATGAACATGGCGCCGCCGGGCCAAGAAGTAAAGCGTTAGGGTTGAGGGTTGAGGGTTGAGAGTTGAGGGTTTGGGGTTTGGGTTTTGGGGATTGGGTCTGTGATGTTCTAACCTCTTTGGCCCAACCCTCCCTAAATCCTAAACCCTAAACCCTAAACCCTAAACCCTATCCTCGGGCTGGTTTATTTAGGTGCAACTCATGGGGCTTCGGGGTGTTGGGGTTCAAGAACCCCGGAACCAGGGTTTAGGGCTTTGGGCTTCGGGTTTGTTGTTGGGGTATTGTTGGGTTTTTTGGGGGTTTTGGGGAGCTTCAGGGTTTTGGGTGGTTTAGGCTTAGGTTTTTGTGGTTTAGGCGCTAACAGTCCTTAATAGGGATCAAAGTACCCCCTATTGAACATCTCTACTAAGGACTGTTAGAATAAGGGGGGAACATCCCAACCCAAAACACGAAATAGCCCAAACCCTAGAACCCTAAGCACAGAGTCCTAGAGCCTTCTTGGAGGTTTTCGGATGCTGGGCTCGTGGTTTCGGGTTTTCATAATCCTCTAAACTTTGGGGTGTGCCCCCTTATACTACGAGTCCTGAATAGGGATTATAGTACCCCCCTATTAGGGACTCTTAGTATAAGGGGGGGGGGACATCTCAGCTCTGGACTGTCTAAACCCCACACCGAAACCCCGCACCCGGCCCAACTCCGGAGGCCCCCAAGACCCTTTTTAGGAGGGTGTTTCATGGGTTCCCCTGCTACCCCCTCTGTGCTACTCCCACCTAGGTTCCCTCAAAATTCGGGCGATCTAAGGATCATTAAGCCTATTTAAGGTCATGTAAAGGGGGGAACCTGGAGGGGGTAGTAAAGAGGGGGGTAGTACTTGGAGGCTCATGGTGCTTTGTAACTAATTATAGCTGGACTTCTGACCCACTTATAAGCCCCTTAAGTGCCGTAATATGGGTGCAAGTACAGTTACAAATACCTAAACCCTAAACCCTAAACCCTAAACCCTAAACCCTCTAAGTACAGTTATAATTAGTTACTACGTACCATGAACCTCCAAGTAGGGGAGCCAATGAGTGTTGATGGCTTGTGCACTCAGACTTCTGGCTACGACACTACTACTACTACTACTACTACTACTACTACTACTACTACTGCTACTACTGCTACTACTACTGCTACTACTACTACTACTACTACTACTACTACTACTACTACTACTACTACTACTACTACTACTACACTACTACGTCTCTTAGGAATTGGTTCTTCCAGTGGACCTTCTGCTCCGCCGCAGCCACCATTGTGACTCGGGCTACACCCTCACCCTAAACCTCAAACCAATATTAAGGGTTTAGGGTTCAGGGTTTAGGGTCTGGGCGTGTGTGAGTGGTGAAAGTCGTGGTAGCCGTGGGCAGACACATGTCAGCTTCAGCTACACATTCTTAACGCTAAATGACCACTGCGGCTTCCCGAGCAAGTTGTGCGATAGCGCCTATGCCAGCATCTGCTGTTGCTGCGCCTGCATCAGTGGGACAAACTCCACACCCTGAACCCAAAACCCTAAACCTTAAACCCTGAACCCTAAACCCTAAACCCTAAACCCTAAACCCTAAACCCTAAACCCTAAACCCTAAACCCTAACTTTCTTCTGAGCAATCATCCTCAGGAAGCGGGCAGGAGAATGATGCGAGCGACGGTTGTACTCAACGACTAGAAATGACATCTTCACATTGCAAATACGTCACCAAGACTCCATGACTCCATGTGGTCACTTCTCGAAATTGGGGTCCTTTTTGGGGCTACTTTTTACTGCGGTGGCCCTAATCTTTCGGGTACTGTGCCCAAAAAGGGACCGTAACCTTCTGGACTGGCCATGTATCGCCATCGCCAGAATAGTAGAAAGACTGAAAGAAGAAGCACTACTCGAAGACGAGAGCACAACTGCGAGTAGCAGCTGGTGCCGTGTCAGCCTGTTATTTTTTCATATAATTCCAAAATCTATGTGTTGGGATGTTCCCCCCTTATACTAGCAGTCCTTAAGAAGGATGATAGTACCCCCCTATTGTAAGCAAAGTTAAGGACTGTTAGCATATATAAGGGGGAACTCCCGATGTGTTTTTGTGGTATTGGCCTAGTTCATGGTTCATCAGACCCGGGTCTTCAAGCAAGTATTTTGAATGGAGGAAACCCTAAACCCTAAACCCTAAACCCTAAACCCTAAAACCCTAAACCCTAAACCCTAAACCCTAAACGGCGCAGTCCTTGGTGCACAGGGCCTGAAGCCACAGCGTGGTCTGCTCAGAAGACATAGGCCAAATTGTAAATCCGCTTCTGTGGGCCGGGACACTGAGCATGCATTGGAAATAAGCATGTTGAGGGGTTTGGGTTTAGGGCTTAGGGGTTTAGGGTTTAGGGTTTAGGGTTTAGGAGTTTGGATTCAGGGTGCACTCAGAATTTAGGGTTGACATCTGCAAGGTCAGCGGCGGCGTGGCTGAGAGGGTGAACTTTGCAGGCTACTGCCCTTTGGCTGACCATATGCGGCTGAACAGGGTTTAGGGCTTGGGGTTTAGAGAAACTAACCCTGCATGCAAACTCGACTTGGTGCCAGTGGTACCCCTTACCTTCTTTGCCTTGCGGGTTCCCTCATAATCATAAAGTAACCAACACTCAAAAAGTGCGCCCTTAAGATCATATTGTTTACCGGGCTACCAAGATTTTGGACCAGTGAAACCCTGGACGGATTTGCGGCCCATGTGGGTTTAGCTAGTCAGCCCCTACCCTCTCCATGGCATGTGTATTCTTTCAAGGTGCTATCTGCTATCGCCTTTCATAAACCCTTTAGACCTAAATCCCTGAACCCGAAACCCTACTCCCCAAACCCATCAATGCTCGGCTCCTGGGTGAAGGGTTCAGGCTTGAGGGTTCTTCGAACATGCCCGTGCACTGTTGTAGGGGTTTCTTCATACTGACAAGCGAGCTTTAGCAACCTGCATGTTTTGGTGATGTCTCCCATGCCATAGTCATGGGTTCCCAACTACCCCCTTCTGTACTACCCCACCCCTCTATACTACCCCCGTCCTATACTACTAGTACCCCCCTAGGTCCCCCCTTTAAATAACCTTCATTCGGCTTAATTATCCCCAAACAATAGCTTTAATTATTGGGGGAGCCTAGGGGGGTTAGTATAGAGGGGGGTAGCAGGGGAACCCCCAAACCCTAAACCCTAGCCCTAAAGTAGGTCTTGAGAGGCCAGGATCCCTACTCAAGCGCGGTTGAGAGCTTGTTCCGAAGCTGGTTTAGCGTTTAGGGTTTAGGGTTTAGGGTTTAGGGTTTAGGGCTAGGGACTACAAGGACCTAGGCCCTGAGCTCTGAGCCCTAAGCCCTATGCGTTTATGCGTCGGAAGCCGGAAGCCCAGACAAGGCCTTTACTCCCTCTTTATGACCATGCCCCCTGGATGGCCTGGTCTGGGGGTCTTGGGGTCTTGGGGTCTTGGGGTCTTGGGGTCTTGGGGTCTTGGGGTCTTGGGGTCTTGGGGTCTTGGGGTCTTGGGGTCTTGGGGTCTTTGGGGTCTTGGGGTCTTGGGGTCTTGGGGTCTTTCGGGTCTTGGGGTCTTGGGGTCCAGCAAATCGGCCATCTGCTTTCTTTGGCATTTTCTGTGCTGAGGGGTTTATAAATTTATATACATGTATACATGTATACATATATATATATACATACATACGGACATACATACATGTGTATATTTATATATATATATATGTATACATATACATATACATATACATATACATATACATATACATATACATATACATATACATATACATATACATATACATATACATACATACATACATACATACATACATACATACATACATACATACATACATACATATGTATATATATGTACACATTTCGCATGACATTAATATGTTTGTGGCATTCAGGAGTTGCAGGCTTGGAGTACGCCATGTAGAAAAGCTCGATCGGAAAAGTTGCACACGAAGCAGGAAATCCAGCCTGGGGTGCGGGTCTAGGGTTTAGGGTTGAGGGTTGAGGGTTTAGGGGTTAGGGTTGAGGGGTTAGGGTCTGGGGGTTCAGGATGTGGGGTTTAGGGTGTGCGGCTTAGGGCTTCTCTTACAGATTGAATTCTAGTCTTCGCGAATAAAACACAAAAGAAGCCATGCACGAGGTAGCAAAGACACCATGCCGACTGCAAAGCTTGACAACCCCAAACGCGAACCCTAAACCCCAAACCCCAAACCCCAAACCCCAAACCCCAAACCCCAAGCCCCAAGCCCCAAACCCCCGAATCCGACGTCCCAAACCGTAAGCCCGGAACCTTGGGAGCTCGGCTTCGTTAAGCCATCGCGAAGGTAGATATTGAGGGTCTCGAGTGACTTGACCTCAGGGTTAAGAAGCGAGGGTAGTAGGTAGTAAAGAGGTCGCAAGAATTACCAGAAGTATTCCCTTAGGGTCCCTTTCAATAACCCCCCCCCAAACCCGATTTCAATTATTCAGGCCCCTAGATTACCCCACTCCCGCAATCTGGGGGATGAGCCTGCAATGGTTAGCAGGATGCAACAAGCGGAGGTCGCATTGGTCTGAGGGCTTTGCGGCTTCATGAGAGCTAAACACCGTGCGAAACCCGAAAACCTGAATCATGAACCCTGCACAGCTCCGAAGCCTCGCCTTCGTACCCCGACATCGTCTATGAAGGCCTTTAGGGTTTAGGGTTTAGCGTTTAGGGTTTAGGGTTTCGGGCTTAGACCTAAAAACCCTTAGCCTCTAGACCCGGCCTCAGCGCTACACCGCAGACCCTAAACCCTAAAGCCTAAACCCTAAACCCTAAACCCTAAACCCCCAAAACGGTGCAAAAGTGGCGACATAGTCCCTCAACCTGCCCCCGGCCTTTGTGAAAGGGTTCTGTATGGGCCCATGGATCCGATAGGGAGTGTATAAGAGGGCTCCCCAAGTAAGGGTTTTAGGGTTTTAGGGTCCCTAAACCCTAAACCCTAAACCCTAAACCCTAAACCCTAAGCCCTAAACCCTAAACCCTAAACCCTAAACCCTAAACCCTAAACCAAGACTCGGGTCCTTGTAGCTGCCTGCAGTTACAACCCAGGTTCGTGTACCCGGTGATCGTCGCATGGACTTGGGGCTACGGCTTCCTTGCGACAGTCACGCGAACCGGTCACGTGGCGCTTCGTGCTTGTGGTTTTTGGGGGTTTAGGGTTTAGGGTTTAGGGTTTAGGGTTTTTGGGGGTTTTAATTAGTGTTTAGTCTTCAGGGCCTCAGGATCAATGTCTCAGCGGCTCGGATGTTACGTCAAGAGATACTGGGTGAGAGCTCTAGAAGGGACCCTAAATCCTGCTGACTGCCAAGAACAACATATATGTACGTATGTATGTATGTATGTATGTATGTATGTATGTATGTATGTATGCATGTATGCATGTATGCATGTATGCATGTATGCATGTATGCATGTATGTATGTATGTATGTATGTATGTATGTAGTACCTAGGTATGTATGTATCAAGTGGTAACCCCCCTCAGGCCCCTTAACCTGAACCCTAAACACGAAGCACGCCCCCGCCGATGGAAAGCAACCGCTTTTGGAGATCACGCTCTTGACCCCAGCATCTGGGAACCCTTAGTCCAAATGCCCTACATCGCCCCCATATCTATCTATATATTTGTATAGTCATATGTTTATATACAGCCTTAAACCCGAACCCATATATATATATATACACACACACACGTTTTTATTTGTTTATTTATACACCCATTCTCTACGCACATATATATATATATATAGGCATAATACTCGAGGTCTCTATGTCCGACGTAGGCCCAACACTTGGAGGTTCAGGGTACTTGTGACCCCAGTTATAACAGTACTTATAAGCCCCCCAAGTCCCCTAGGTAGGTTAGAAGTAGATTTACAATAGTGGTTATAAGTACCCATGAACCTCCAAGCACAGCCCTTGTTAATTAAGCCGGATTTGGCCTTAGGTCATCCAGGGGTATTAGAGCCCTCCGTCGACCCCAAAGCCCCAGTGGTTGGCCAGAACAACAAGTTCAGAAAATTTAGGGTTTAGGGTTTAGGGTTTAGGGTTTAGGGGGGTTTAGGGTTTAGGGTTTAGGGTTTAGGGTTTAGGGTTTAGGGACCCGCACCTACAGGCGAAGCTTTTCGGTGTGTAGGCTAGATGGTCGACCACATCGGATTTAGAAGTTGGGGTCGCTGGTCCCCAAGATAACGGGTTCCCGGCGCGATTTCGCCGCTATCAAAGCCGCTGGAGGTTTCATGGATTTTGCTGGCTCGGGCATCGTGCACATGAGTCTTGGTCCGCAACTAAGGGGTCGAAATGGGCACTGCCTGTCGCCAGCCCTGAAAGGTCTTTAAACCCCAGCCTGTACGGCCTAAACCCACAGACTCTGCTCTCGTAGGGTCTAACGTTCAGGTGGCCACCTTACCCTAAACCCTGAACCCGAAACCCTAAACCGAAAACGCTAAACCCGAAACCCTAAACCTGAAACCCTAAACCCTAAATCCTAAACCCTAAACCCTAAACCCTAAACCGAAAACGCTAAACCCGAAACCCTAAACCCGAAACCCTAGACCCTAAACCCCGAGGACGGGGGGAGTTGCGGCCCTGATCGGTGCTGCCGTGTCGGGGGCGCGCAAGGGACGATGGGAGGAGCCGGAGGAGGCGCCAGCAGGGTTTAGGGTTAAGGGTTTAGGGTTTAGGGTTAGGGTAGGGTTGTAGGGTTCAGGTTTTCGAGATTTTGGGGTTTATCTAGGGGTAAAGAGGTGTTAGGTATAGAGGTTGGAGGTTGAGGGTTAGAGGTTTGAAGGTTTAGAGGTTTAGGGTTTAGAGAGGTTTAGGGTTTAGCGGTTTAGGGTTTAGGTTGGGGGGTATAGGGTTTAGGGGGTTTAGAGTTACGGTGTAGGGTGTAGGTTTCTTAACAGAATGACAAGCTAGGTGCTGAAAGTTACCTGAAGCCCTGAACCCTAAACCCGAAACCTTAAACCCTCACAATAGGCCTTTTCAGGGTATGGTCTGGTGGAAGAGTGCTGCTTCAAAGTGGGCGAGGCATGTTTTGTTTAAAGAGGTGGTGGTGTGTATGGCTTGAGGTTCACTTGGAGGTTTGGGTTTAGGGTTTAGGGTCTAGGATTTAAGGAACTGTACTTATAAGAAAAAACAATAAGTCGGCCCTAAACACGAAACCCTAAATGCTACACCCTACCCCTGAACCCTAAACCCTCAACCCTAAACACCTAGATGGAGATTTATAAGGGTTGGAGGTCTGAGGTTTAGGGTCACGTCGCTAAACTAGGTGGGTGCCCTAAACCTAAAACCCCAAACCCTAAACCATAAAAGCCCCGAACCCTTCACCCTAAACTCAGGTGCAGGGTTGAAGCTTCATTCCCTACAAGCCGAAAACCTAATGCTAAGGCTCCCTCCTCTTTAGGGTTTAGGGTATAGGGTTTAGGGTTTAGGGTTTCGGATTTACAGGGTTTAGTATCTAGAGGCTTTCGGGGAGAACAAGTCTGCTGTGCCTTTGTGGAGACATGATAGGTGTCTTGGGGCACCGATGAGCATTTTAGTCAAGTGTAGGGTTTATTGTTTAAGGCTTAGGGTTTAGCGCTTAGTCTAGGGTTTAGGGTTTAGGGTTTAGGGTTTAGGGTTTAGCGTTTAGGGTTTAGGGTTTAGGGTTTAGGGTTTGGGTCTTCTACTGTGGTTCCTTCAACCCTAATTAAACACTAGCATCCCACGAGTGGCCGGTTCTTCTCCCCTAAACCCTAAACCCTAAACCCTAAACCCTAAACCCTAAACCCTAAACCCTAAACCCTAAACCGTGGCTCTGCCTTGATTAGTTGATTGTGTGGAACCCCGGCGATAGCGAACAGAAAAACCTCTTGCTTAGAGTCCGGGGTTCAGCAAAGACCTTGCAGCTGAATGAGTACACTTTGCACTTTCGGGAGACGATGATCCCCAAGAGAACTGAAAGCGCGTGAACTCAGCAACTAAGATAACATACGACTTGCGGCACACTTGCTTTTTCTTCCTCTAAAGGTTCATATTTATAAACCCTACCTGGGGCTCTGTTTACCTACAGCTTAGTAGTAGCTACCCTTAAATAGTAGGGTATAACCCATAAGACTGTAAGGTAAAGAGGGCCCCACGTGAACCCAGTCGCTGAAACCCTAAACCCTAAACCCTAAACCCTAAACCCTAAACCCTAAACCCTAAACCCTAAACCCTAAACCCTAAACCTAGACCCTAAACCCTAAACCCTGAACCCTAAACCCTAAACCCCCAGGTCTTCCAGCCGCACAGCCCTGAGGCTGCAGAATGTCACCCAAGGAGCCCAAGACACCCCTGAACAGAGATTCGGGGTTTAGGGTTTAGGGGGTTGGGGGTTTAGAGTTTAGGGATTAGGGTTTAGGGTTTTGGGTTTAGGGTTTAGGGTTTATGTTTAGGGCTTAGGTTTAGGTGCGAACATACGTTCTAAATTGTTATTACCCTTTTATGCCCCATATAATCCTTGTAAAGCCACACGAATTTGCTTTTTTGATATGGGATGACAGGAGTGCCCCTTGATTGAGGGTCGCAAATCGTGAGGTGCAGGATTAAGGGTGATTTTATCGGGCCACTTGTTCCATCTAACTGACATCCCCACGCCTCACCGACACACCCTAAACCCTAAACTCTAAACCCTAAACCCTAAACCCTAAGCCCTAAACCCTAAGCAGAGGTTTATAGGGGCTTCTCAGACGTCCGCAGCAGCGATCTCCGGAATCATTTCGTTGGTGCGGTAGGGTCTGTTTTTAAGGCGTCTCCCCTGATAAGCACCATAGCAGGCACCTCTCCGAGATCCCGCCTGCGGTTTTAGGGTAGGGTTTTAGGGGTTTAGGGTTAGGGTTTAGGGTTTAGGGTTGTAGGGTTTGAGGGTTTTAGGGTTTTAGGGTTTTAGGGTTTTAGGGTTTTAGGGTTTTAGGGTTTTAGGGTTTTAGGGTTTTAGGGTTGTAGGGTTTTAGGGTTTTAGGGTTTTAGGGTTT
Source organism: Symbiodinium natans (assembly GCA_905221605.1). Taxonomy (NCBI): domain Eukaryota; class Dinophyceae; order Suessiales; family Symbiodiniaceae; genus Symbiodinium; species Symbiodinium natans. The sequence goes on from CAJNDS010002148.1 coordinate 545,689, forward strand.
TAGGGTTTTAGGGTTTTAGGGTTTTAGGGTTTTAGTTTCTTTAGGGTTTAGGTTTTAGGGTTTAGGGTGTCCGAGGACACAAGATTGGCGGCTCATGGGCAGTGATAAGTGGGTTGTAAGGTAGGAGACAGATTTTAGCGCTTCTTAGAGCCTGAATCTGGGGGGGGGGGGGGGGGGGGGGGGGGATGCCAAATATAGCTGTGAACTACCCTAAACCCTAAACCCGAAACCCGAAACCCGAAAACCCCAACCCCAAACCCCAACCTAAACCCTAAAACCCTAAACCTGAACCCCCCCCCCCCCCCGGCCCAAAAAAGACAAAAAACACAATAATGATAATAATAAAGCCCCCCCCCCCCCCAGCTGGCCGCGCAACAACCAAGCCCTAAACCCTAAACCCTAAACCCTAAACCCTAAACCCTAAACCCTAAACCCTAAACCCTAAACCCTAAACCCTAAACCCTACACCCTACACCCTACACCCTAAACCCTAAACCCTAAACCCTAAACCCTAAACCCTAAACCCTAAACCCTAAACCCTAAACCCTAAACCCTAAAAACCAAGCCAAGGCTTGCCCCTCATCGTCCTGGGGACCTTCGTGCTTTGGTTCGGATGGCCGCGTGGCCCGTGCTTGGAGGGTTTAGGGTTTGGGGTTTAGGGTTTAGGGTTTAGGGTTTAGGGTTTAGGGATTAGGGTTTAGGGTTTAGGGTTTAGGGTTTGGGGTCTACCTATAACCTACTTGGAGGACTTCGGGGGGCTTATGAGTGCAGCTATGACTGGGGCCCTAAACCCTAAACCCTAAACCCTAAACCCTAAACCCTTAGGAGCGTCGAGAGTTTTGCAGAGCTACAAGACCGAAGGCCCAGAGATTCCCCAGACATTTTAGGGTTTAGGGTTTTGGGAACTGCCCTCTAAAATGTGCAATGCATGTAGAGTTTCGAGCATTTTCTGGCCCCATGTTACCTGTAACCAGGCTTCACCGTGCGCAGGGTTTGGGTCTACCGGCTTGTATGGGCGAGTTTTTTAAGGGTTAAGGGTTTACGCTTAAGTTCTAGGCACGAAGCCCTGAACCCTAAACCCAACAAATTGAGTAGGGGGCCTACGACAATAGGGGATCCTAACATAGACCCCCAAATAGTAGGATTCCCTTATAGAATAAGGACCCAACAAGGTACCCCTATTTTCGTAAACCCCCAGTTATTATGGGTCAGGTTCGAGGATGATTTCTACAGGGCAGCTTGCAAGTTGACTCCCAAGCCTCAAACCCCTGAGGTTCAAAAAACGACCCCCCGAGTCCTGAGGGCCTTTGCTTCCGAAAATCCGAGCTAACGAGGGTTCAGGGTATGGGGATGGAGTGTTTAGGGTGCGGAAGGATTTGGGGGGGCGGGGTGGGGGGGGGGGGGGTCTGAGAGGGTCTTAGAGGGTTTCGGCCCGGGCCGGCCGTGAATTCACAAGAGTAGGGAGGTTTAGGTTTAGGGTTTGGGGTTGCGCTGCGTAGTGACGGTCCTTACTTTGTGCAAACATTCTCACTTGTTGAGGTACGGGTTCAACTGCGGGTCCACGCTGATGATGAGCGCCTTGGCTTGTGCGCGCCGGGTTGAAAGGTTTAGGGCTTGGGAGGGTTTAGGTCAATGGTTACGGAAGAGCGTGGATTCAGGGTTTATGGTTGAGCAAGTACATGGGCCATTTCCATCCTAAAATGGCCCCAAAAACCGAAACTCACCCTAAACCCTAAACCCTAAACCCTGAACCCGAAGAACCCTGCAGCCTTAAAACCTCCCCACACATTTCCTGGATCGGATCATGGCTTTGTGCAGGGCTCCTAGACCTGTGAGAATCCCTCGAGAACTCTGAAAAACCAGCCCCGCCTGTAGGGTTTAGGGTTTAGGGTTTAGGGTTTGGGGTTTAATGTTTGGGGTTTAGCGTTTGGGGTTCATGGTTTTGGGTTTTGGGTTGTAGGTGCTTTAGGTATCGCAATCGATTGAGGCCAGGCGTGTGACGATCCTGCAGTGTGTGGCACAAGGAAGGCGCGTGGGGGAATCTAGCTTGCTTGGCGCCGGCTCCGATCTTTAAAATGACATGCAGGGTTAAGGTTTGGGAATTAGGCAGCAACATCAAGCCAAAACCCCAAACTCTAACACACCCTCAGTGCACAGGGCTTTGTGGGTGATCCTGCATCCTACCCCCTGAACCCTACAACGCTACATGAATGCCTGACGGAACAGTTCACGCATGGCCGACATTCTTCAGGTGTATACGGTCTCTCCTGCCAAGCGTTTACGGCACGTGGGCGCTCATGGGGTTTGAGGGGCACATAACCTGCTTGGAGGGTCATGGGCACAGAAAGGCCGGGTTCTAAGTATGGTAACGACTATTCCGAAAGTTAACCTTCTTCAGCGTAATCCTCAGGTCAAAGTCAAATACACCCAAGAACTCCCCGGGCCTAAACCCTAAACCCTAAACCCTGAAACCTAAACCCTAAACCCGAAACCGCTGGATGGGCAAAAAGCTCGCAACCAAGCACCTCGACAGACCCTGATCCCCCCCTTGCCCTCCCCGCCCTAAACCCTAAACCCTAAACCCTAAACCCTAAACCCTAAACCCTAAACCCTAAGCCCTATAAAAGTCCCGAAGCCCTTGACCTTATAAACGTCCCTATAGGCCAGGCCCTAAGAACCTAAACCTTAAACCCTCCAAAGCCCTTGAGTGGACGAGAAACAATCGCGTGCAGGCCTCCATCGAGAGGGGCTTCATGGCTGCGCAGGCCCTGACAGCCTCGTAGCCCTAAACCCTGAACCCTACATCCTAAACCCTAATCCCTAAACCCTAAACCCTACATCCTAAACCCTAAGCCCTAAACCCTAAACCCTAAACCCTGAACCCTAAACCCTAAACTTCCCTAAACCCTAAACCCTAAACCCTAAACCCTGAAAGCCTCGTGTGACTGGAGCCCTGAGTCCCTAACACACTCCCAAACCCTCAACTTGGGGTTCATGTTTCTTGGGGGGGTTCAGGGTTTAGGGCTTAGGGTTTAGGGTTTTTGGAATGTGGGGCTTAGGGTTTAGGGCTTGGCGCCTAGGGCTTAGTAGGGTTTTTGGAGTTTGGGGCCTAGGGTTTATGACTTCTTCGAGTTTGGGGTTTAGGGTTTAGGGTTTCGGGTTTAGGGTTTAGGGTTTAGGTTTAGGGTTTGCGGTTTAGGGGTTTTTTCCAGTTTGGGGTTTAGGGTCTTTAGGGAAGTCTCAGGTTCAGAATTTAGAATCTTAGGGTCTCGGCTTTCGGGTGGAAGGGCTTCTGAAGGAAGTTGCTCGGCGATTCCTTGCGCTCGGGTACGCTGCGTGTAAGATCTGTCGATTGGGTTTCGGGTGGCGAAAAAAGACTACGTCTCGTTGTCTCAGAAATCCTCGGGAAACCCTAAACCCTAAACATCCCTAAACCCTGAACCCTAGGCCCTAGACCCTAAACCCGAAACCCTAAACCCTAAACGGAGATCACTAGAGAGACAGTTAGCGCGCGGTTCAGCGCGTATGTCGGAGAGCTCCGGGGGCGTCGATCCAGGCAGGCCTTCGTTGTCCTTGGCTTGGCCGCCTCCAGCAAAGAGATGCCCCTAAGCCCTTAAAAACCTCGACCCGAAGCCCTAAACCCTAGCCCTACACCTTAAACCTTCATAATATATATATATATATATACATACATATATGTCAATATAATTATAAATATAAATATAGATAAACTATAAAACTACACATATATATATATATATATATATATATAAACATAACTATAAATATAAATATAAATGTAAATATAAATATAAATATAAATATGAATATAAATATAAATATAAATACAAACAAATATGTACATATACATATGTATATATATACATATATATATATATATATGTGTGTGTGTGTGTGTGCATATGTGCATGCTTCGCAGACTAGGAGTCCATCCAAAGCTCATCGACTCAAGCAAACTTCATAGCTGCGACCGGCCTCAATCCGGTAAAGGGGCCGATCTTCAGTTTAGGGTTTAGGGTTTAGGGTTGAGGGTCTAGGGTTTAGGGTTTAGGGTTTAGGGTTTAGGGTTTAGGGTTTAGGGATATAGGGTTTAGGGTTTAGGGTGCAGGGTTAGAATTGCAGGTTAGATTGTCGCAGCAGGTGGCCATGAACACCACCCTTGCCGCGTCCGTGGGCGGACTCACTGTTTTCCTGCTCCGCCTCGGGCTGTCGAAGAAGTACGACCCGTGGCCCGTGTGGTTTAGGGTTTAGGGTTTAGGCTTCAGGGTTCAGGGCTTAGTGTGGATGCGATGTTCTGGAGAATTCGGTAGTGAGTCAAGCTCCCTGAAAGCTTTGAGCTACCTCTTGCTCCTGAGTACGGCCGGGTATAGTTCGTGTTGAAAGCGGTTGAAGAAAGTATGTATGTGCCCTTCTTTGCTTACCGAAGTGGGCGGTTGCGGTTACACTGTTACACTGCCTGAAGCTATGTGTTCCCCCCCCCCCCCCAACCCCCTACCGAAGTACCCTTCATTCAGGGGAGGACACGCCAGTCTTTCTAAAACCTGAAACCCTCTAAACCTTCAACCCTACCAGCGCTAAAAACCTCTAAGCTCCAAAAGCCCCTGAACTTAAAACCCCCTAGAATTCAGGCCCTAAGCTCTAAGGGGCCCTAGGCCCTAAATCTAAACCCTAGAATTAAGCCAGCCTGGAAGCCCAAACCCCTCTAAAACCCTCCATGCCTGTAACCGTTCCTGCCCTTAGGCTCCTTATTCAGGGCACTGCGTGGCCCCCAAACCCTAAACCCTACACGCCAACCCTAAACCCTCAGCCCGAAACCCTAAACCCTAAACCCCAAAGCCTAAACTCTGAGCCCTAAACCCTAATCCCCAAACCCCAAACCCGAAACCCTAAGCCCTAAACCCTCAACCCCTAAACCCCTAAAACCCCTAAACCCCTAAACCCTAGGACATTGGCGGCTTCTGCAACGGCATCCTGGCCGGGCTTGTCTCCATCACGGCTGGCTGCAGCCTGACCCACGTGGGAAGCTTCGGGGGGTTTAGGGTTCAGGGTTCAGGGTTCAGGGTTTAGGGTTTAGGGTTTAGGGTTTAGGGGGTTTAGGGGGTTTCGGGGGTTTGCGGGTTTGCGGGTTGGCGGGTTGGCGGGTTTTAGTGCTTTAGGGATCTTGGCTCTAAGCCCTGATTTCCCACAGTTGAACTCAGCACTTGAGGCTGTCCTGGTTTGTAGGGTTTAAGGCTTACCCTTTTCGCCCTTGTTTTTTTCGGTTCCCAAAATGCGGGGGGGGGGGGGGGGGGGGTACCCTTTTTGGGGATCCGGTTGAGGGTTTAGGGAGTAGGCTTTGAGGACAAACTTATAGCCTGGTTCCCTGATTGTTGGAAGAAGTCTCCAAGGTGGCAACGTGGAGTGTGGAAGTGCCTTCGTGATCGCCGCTGTGGGCCGCGTGGGCTGCAGCTCACCGCCTAAGGGGTTCAGGGTTTAGGGTTTAGGGTTCAGGGTTAAGGGTTTCGGGTCCTCCTGAAAGACAGGTTTTCGGGCGCGGTTTATGGTTGGACGCGGTGGACAGACACGTCTAACGAGTGACTTCTCGCTTTTGGATGGCGAGGCGGGACTGACCTGAACCCTAAACCTTAAACCCAAGCCCTAGGCCCTAAGCCCTAAACCTGTTGATTTGGCGGGGTTTGGGGCTACTGGAAAATGTTACCATGCACAGGAAACGATAACCTCCATTTCATGTAAGGACATCCACAGGGTTTAGGGTTTAGGGTTTAGGGTTTAGGGTCCTTGATTCTTAACTGGTATCCTTAACCGCATACCTACTTGTGGGACCTGAACTCAGGTCAGGGGCTTCAGAGCCTAAAGCCCTTTCTTACACTTGGAGGTTCATGGTACTTGTGAACTAAGTATAACTGTACTTCTAACTGTACTTATCACAGTACTTATAACCATATTAGGGAGTTGAGGGGCTTATGAGTGGTGTTTTAAGTACGGTTCGAATTCGTTACTAAGTACCATGAACCACCAAGCTGAGGTCTCGACTTACTGGTTGTCTAGGGGTGCCGGATGCTGTAGGGGTAGGCGTCTGGACTCTGCAGGTCCACTCCTCCACTCCACCCGAAACAGCCCTCAACCCTAACCCCAAACCCTCAACAATAAACCCTAAACCCTAAACCCTAAACCCTAAACCCTAAACCCTAAACCCTAAACCCTAAACCCTAAACCCTAATCCCTAAACCCTAAACCATACCAGAAAAGTGCCATCCCACGACCCCAAAACCTGTCACAGAGAGCCCAATACCCCTGAAGTGAGGAATAAGCCTTAAGACACAGAGGATCCCTGCTGATGTGGGGGTTCCGAAAATCGGGGTACCCTTTTGGGGCCTCTTCAAGGGGATTCTGCTCTGTTTTGGGTTCAAAAGGGGTTACCCCGAATTTTCGGAAACCCCCATGTAAGGTACATGCACCTTCCTCAGTTCAGGGGGGGTATTGGGCTTTTAGGAGCTCGAATGCTCTGTACAACATGGCAGGGTCGAGGCCCGCTGGCCTTGTGTGCACAGGCCTCCCTCCCTCTCTCTCCCTCTCTCTCTCTTCTCTGAACCCTGAACCCGAAACTCTAAACCCTCAACTTCAACCCTGAGCCCTAAGCCCTAAGCCCTAAGCCCTAAGCCCTAAACCCTAAACCCTAAACCCTAATCCCTAAACCCTAAACCCTAAACCCTAAACCTCTCTCTGTGGGTCTGGCTCCCAGGGTTGAAGACATCAGGCTTAGGGTTGCATAGGCGTTCACAGGCTTCCGAGCAGAACGGCCGGGGCATGCTAAGTCCTTAACCCTAAACCCTAAACCTTAAACCCTAAACCCTAAGCCTTAAACCCTAAACCCTAAACCCTGAACCCCCTACACCCTACAAACCCTACAAGCCCTCAAACCCTGCAAACCCTACAAACCCTACAAACCCTAAACCCCCTACACCCTACAAACCCTCAACCCTCAACCCTAAACCCTAAACCCTAAACCCTAAACCCTCAGTATCAGGTGGCACGATCTACGAGGTCTCCTCACGCCTCGTCAAGAAGATGAAGGCCACGGATGCGGACGCCCTAAACCCTAAACCCTAAACCCTAAACCCTAAACCCTAAACCCTAAACCCTAAACTCCATAACTTTTGTAAGGCTCATGCGTCTTTTCAGCTCGGCAGCCCAGTGGTGCCCATTGTTTCCCTTTTCTTGGTTCAAGGTTCCCTTACAAAGTAGTAACCAACCCAACAAAGGGGGGAGGGTACCCTTATGATGATATGGTTACTGGGCTACCAAGTAAGGTTTATACGGCTTGTAAGGTTCGTAAGGCTTATAAGGTTTCGTCAGGTTTGTGAGGTTTATCTGCCCCAGCCACACCAACGCGTGCTTCGTCCAGTTCCTCTGACGCCACGCCACCCTAAACCCTAATCCTTAAACCCTAAACCCTAAACCCTAAACCCTAAACCCTATATAAACTCTAAACCCTAAATCTGCAAGCCGTCGTAGGAGATGAGCATGTGAGAACCCCTCCGCGCGACGCCCCATCCTTGTCGAGCCGGAGGGTTTGGGGTATCCCTAAACCCTAAACCCTAAACCCTAAACCCTAAACCCTAAACTCTAAACCAAGTCCAAAGCTGCGGTTTATGGCCCAGTGGGTGTTTAGGGTTCAGGAGGAGTGTTCAGGGTTGAGGGTTTCGGCGAAAGGCGCGATGCGCAATTCAGCATCAAGCTCTTCATCCCACGCGCCTACAGCACACCTAGCTCCAAACCCTAAGGTCCTTCAAGCCCTAAACCCTGAGCACTAAACCCTAAACCCTAAACCCTAAGCCCTAAACCCTAAACCCTAAACCGTAAACTTAACCCTAAACCCTAAACCTTAATCCCCAAAGCCCCTTCCCGAAGAAGCCAAGAGGTGGACGATCCCATTGATGCTTTTGCCGTCCATGGGGCTCCAGGCGGCTTAGGTCTTAACTAGGGCTTAACCCTAAACCCTAAACCCTAAACCCTAAACCCCAAACCCTAAACCCTAAACCCTAAACCCTAAACCCCAAACCCTAAACCCTAAACCTCCTGAACCCGAGACTTTAAGCCCTATGTAGGCTTCGGGATTGGGCCCCTTTAGGTCCTAGGGTTTAGGGGCTGTTCTGAGGGAAGTTGCATGGTCCCTCGAAGGGCCCATATCTGGGGTGTTTTTGGTTAGGAGGAAGGTATTCATTTAGCATCGTGTTTCTAGGGCTTCGGAGCTCGGATTTGTGGCTGCTTAACTAGGACCCGGAGTAGGGCCCTTCTTCCAACTTTGTTGAGAGTTTAGGTTGCCTAATCAGCCCCGTTAAACCAAACGGGGCACCCTGTTCAGTCCTAGGTTACTCTCGGGCCACCCTAAACCCTGAACCCTATACCCTAAACCCACTGAGTGTATGATTCATCCACGGAAGCGAGAAAAATCACATGCCATCGAAACTACTGCGCTTGAGCCGGCTTTCTATTCCCAGGTTACTCTTTGGGTCTCGTTCAGAGCCTTATAGAGAGCCTCAATTCAAGTCGCCCAAAAGTCAGGTGTGTTTTAAGGTCCAGTTTAGGGTTTACCTGGACCCCCAAAGTATGTAAAACCAAAACAGCCAAAAAACCCTGAAAGGGCCGTTATTTTACATATTTTGGGGGTTGAGGCAGGGTTTATGGGCTTTGCTACCCTAAACCCTAAACCCTAATTAAACCCTAAACCCTAAAGCCCTAAACCCTAAACCCTAAACCCTAAGCCCTAAACCCTAAACCCTTACAAGCCACCTTGCACCGCACTTCGTAGGCCTGATGGGTTTCACGCTGACAGAAAGAGCTTGCGCTCACTGCCCTGGAGCATCCTGTAGCAGTTGATTGGGTTTTTGGGTTAGAACTAGCCCTAAACCCTAAACCCTAAACTCTGAACCCTAAACCCTAAACCCTAAACCCTAACCCTAAACCCTATACCCTAAACCCTAAACCCTAACCCTAAACCCCAAACCGAAACCGACGGCAAGAACCCTGCATCCAATCGGAGGCATGTGGGGAACACTCGCTGCGGCCATCTTCGATTGGGGGCACCTCGGCACCTCAACGTGTTGTCTTGGTGTCCCCTGATGATTCTTCAAGGGCGAGTGAGTGTGTGTGTGTGTGTGTGTGGGTGTGTGCGTGTGTGCGCGTGTGCGCGCATGTGTGTGTGTGTGTGTGTGTGTTTGTGTTTGTGTTTGTGTTTGTGTTTGTGTTTGTGTTTGTATTGGTGTTGGTTTTGGTGTTGGTGTTTGTGTTTGTGTTTGTGTGTGTGCGCTTGCGCGCACGCGTGTGTGTGTGTGTGTGTGTGTGTGTGTGTGTGTGTGTGTGTGTGTGTGTGTGTGTGTGTGTGTGTGTGTGTGTGTGTGTGTGTGTGTTTGTGTGTGTGTGTGTTTGTGCCTGTCTGTCCGTCTGTCTGTCTGTCCGTCTGTCTGTCTCTCCGTCTGTGAGTCGGATCTGCGTAGGATCACTTGAAATATCAATGACATAGTATATTTTGAGTCATAACCAATGCTTGCTGTATGCTTGTTCGCATTAAGATCAGTAGTATCCTTTTTTCATTGCATTATATTCATCGTCGTTGAAACTTTCTAAGTCAGAATGACATACTTTGAACCAATCAGATAGCGCATACAGAAAATTGAGGTTTTAGTTTGGGAATCGTTTTTTTTGCAAATCCAAATTCTGGATTGCAAAGTTTGTTTCATTCAACACAGTTGTTTTTTTAGATGTTGTTTTGAAAATATGCGCTGTTCATATTCAAGAGCACAATCATTTACTTTGCGACATCCATGACCTCTACGAACACTCCTATTACAGCAGTTTATCCAACATGTTAATATAAGCGAGAGATTTACAGTTCCTATTATTTTCACAACCTTTACAACTTTTTTATTAGTTCAACATTGAATTCATTAGTTTGTTCAAGTAAATGTCCATTTAGACTAAACCAATTTCTGAATCAATATTCGTATTCGCATCATGTATCTCAGAAACATGAGTATCCATTGTCAACCTTTATTTCTCAATATCTTTATTCATCTTTTTTTTACTTAAGAAATATTGAAATACCTACTAGAGCTATTAGTTGTAGATTTTTTTACGTGGTTTAATGGTAAACTATTTGCGTTAAAGCGTAATATGCCTCATTTAAATTATTCTGTATATACTGCAAGATGTATTAAGATTTTTCTTTGTTCCAGACAAGAACGCAGGATTCGAACATATGGATAAGAAAGCTAAACTTGATATTATAAGATACGGTTTCGAAAACCACAAGTTTGTCTTGATAGTCATTATTCAACATTCTATTGTTTGACTAAGTATAAACTTGATATATTCAGATTTTTTCATTTATTTGTAAATTTCAATATGATCAATGGCTTCTGCAAAGTTATTCAAGGAATCTAATCAGATTTCATTCACGGCAATAACGTAAATATGAAATGGCAGCTTTTGTATGTGGAACATTTGATATTGTAATCTGTCATTTTTCATCATGAAACAGGATATGTAATGTATGTAATGGGTTTGGCAGTGGCATATTCAATTTAACAGTTCATACTTGATTATTTGGAAAATAAGTATGTGCTCTGAATACATCTACATACTAGTGTTCAGGATATTTAAGGTATTAACTTTATATGTTCTCTCAGAAATTCTAATAATATGTGGTTAACAAAAAGATATTTATCGTGCATTTAATGAACACCTTGTATTTTATGAATGTTTTGAGATTTCGCACATATTTTTCATCAGAAGTTTATCTCAACCGTATTCAATAGTATCTTGAATAGAAAATCAAATAAACCACTAGATCAGCGTGATTGTTTGAGCTCTTCATGATAAGTTAGGTAAATCAATTAAAGCCGTAGAATACCCTAGTTATCGTATCAATCTCAAAGAAATGCAAACAACTTTCAGAAACAACAGAAGATTTGGCTGAATCAGAAGACCTAGTTGATAGTTTAGACGATCGCAATGTTAAAACTCAAGCATTAACTCAAGTATTGCAGAATGGACGCTTTAGGATTTCTAGGGTTTGCATGGTTTACAGGGTTTATGGGGTTTATAGGGCTTGTAGGGTTTCAGGGTTTATAGGGTCTACAGAGTCTACAGAGTTTAGGTAGTGCCCTTAAACTTCAGGAGTTGAGTTGCGTCCTCAGGGAAGCTAGGCAGCCCAATCGTCTGAGAAGGGCCCCAACGCTTCCTAGGTTCGGGTACCCGAAAGCCTCGTTGAAGGACTCTGACACAATACTTCTATTCCCTCCTAAACCTTACCTTAAACCCTCTATAAACCCTGTAAACCCTATAAGCCCTATGAACCCGATGAGCCTATACACCCTAAAATCAACCCTAAACCATAAACCCTAAACCTCCCTTGAGGACACCATAGCCAGCCGTCTCAAACACATTCGCCAAGGCTCAGACAACCGAACATCAGAGTCCCCAGAGGTTAGGATTTAGGGTTTAGGGTTTTAGGGTTTAGGGTTCAGGGTTTGGGGTTCAGGGCTTTAGGGTTTTTAGGGTTTAGGGTTGAGGGGACCCTGCCGACCAGGAGGGGAATGGACAACTACCACGGCTGGAGTGGATTTTCCTGCAGCCTGCCCCCATCTATACCGGGAGGGTCGGCTCTCTCAAAGTCTTTCGGATGTTTGAAGGGTTTGGGGTTTAGGGTTCAAGGTAGGGTTTGGTTTTAATAATATAATGTAAGTAAAAAATAAATAAATATATATTTATTTATTTGCGTTTTTTCAACTTTTTTTTGGAGGGGGGCCTGAAACCCCTTTCGTCGTCAAGGTTTCATTGCCCGAAGGGTTTAGGGTTTAGGATTTGTGGTTTAGGATGTACGGTTTAGAGTGTATTAAGGGCTTAGGCTTGAGGGCTTCAGCAGCCCAAGCCCTCTCGTCCTTGGCCAACGCCTAGACCCTAATCCCTGAACCCTGAACCCTAAACCCTAAACCCTAAGGCGTCGCGGGCGATGACGGCAAGTGCGTGCAGGGGGCAGGCGCGGATGGCATTGGTGCCAATGTCCTCCAGATTGTGCCTGAGCATCATTTGAGAGGTTTTAGGGTTTAGGGTTTAGGGTTTAGGGTTTAGGGTTTGGGGTTTAGGGTTTGCGGTTTAGGGTTCAGTGTTTAACCAAGCCACAGCCCTAAACACCGTGAGACTTGCATCCAGGAACACCCCAAAACTCTAAGCCCTAAACCCTAAACCCTAAACCCCAAAACTCTAAGCCCTGCACCCTGTCAAGGGATTCTATTCTCGGAACTGTGGTCAAGAGCCGGCGCTACTAGGATGCCCAGTAGTGCCCTTATTCCCCTTTTTGGGGGGCCCTAGGTTCCCCTATAAACCCCTTTAAGCCAAAAAGGGCACCCTTTTTAATCCTTGGTTACTGGGCAGCCTAGGCTAAAGTTTCTGCTGCGTAGCCTAGGCACTGGAGCACGTGGGGAATATTTGGGTCGTTGAGGGTTTCGGCGTGCATAGGGTACCCTTCAGGGATACTCAGGCCCAGGGGGGGTTTAGGGTTTAGGGATTAGGGTTTCGGGTAAGTCCTAAACCCGAAGCCCTATGCTCTTCCGAGCTCGATGGTTATGGCTTTGCTGTCTCTCGCTGCATCGTGCGTGTGGGATTTGGGTTTTGCAAGCCCATCAAGAAGCGTCAAAACCAGAACTCCCCAAAAATCCCCAAACCTCAAACTTAGGGGCACTTGGAAATATGTTTTTTTTCTTTTTGGGTACTTTAATTCCTAAGAACTGGCTGAAATTATAATTTTTGCTAGGGTTCCAAGTTCAGTATAGCAAAGCGGTTTCATGCTGAAGCCTGACTTGTTGCAAGAAGCAATGAACTGCTGCAGATGCGACAGCAGTCTTGACGCCAACCACAACTTTGATCTTGCAGTCACCAAAGTTCCTCTTTTTTGCGCATCCCGAGTGGACATGCCAAGATGTCAGGGTTGCAGTTTTGTTTGTTTTTTGCCATGCTGGGTTCAACTCTTTGTGTACCAAGCTTCACGGCATCATCTCTAAACCGTCTCTAAACGAGGGTTTCCAAAAATAGGGGTACCCTTTTGGGGGGTCCCTTAAAAGGGGTTATTTTATTTGGGGTATCCAAGGGGTACCACCCCCAAACGGGACAGATGATTCGCCACTTGCGCTCTTGGTGTCATCACCACGAGTGCTGATTAAACACATCAGCTGGCTTCACTGAATATGAATTCAACTAGGTGGGACTTTAATACAGCTTTATCACTTTATAAGCTTAGGGTTCCTCTAATTTCATATTGACAGAGCCAAAAGTTAAACTTTATTGGGGGCGGTTAAAGAGCAACCAAGTAAACTGACTCTCAAAGTCCGCAAGCTCCGAACCCCAAACCCTTAAACCTGGACCCTAAACCCTAAACCCTTATCGCAAAAAAATAGCCTATGACGCGCCCCCCCTAAACCCTAAACCCTAAACCCTAAACCCTAAACCCTAAACCCTAAACCCTAAACCCTAAACCCTAAACCCCCCAGGTGCTTGTGAGCCTGTGGACCATCCTTTGGTCTCTCATCGTGTTCTTGCCGCCGCCTGGGCTGACTTAGACCAAAGAAACCCCTTCAGGGGGCCTAAACCCTAAACCCTAAACCCTAAACCCTAAACCCTAAACCCTAAATCCTGCCTAATTGCAGGAGTTTTTGTCGTAGGCACGTACTAGTAGTAGAAAGGCCCTTACGTTCTGCAGGGACTTGGCCTTCATACGACGTTGTCAAGGACTTTGTGAGGTTTAGGGTTTAGGGTTTAGGGTTTAGGGTTTAGAGTTTAGGGTTTAGGGTTTAGGATGGTAGGGTCTCGGGCTTAGGGTTTCAGGGGTTTAGGGCTTCAAGGACTCGGGGGTTTTGAAGCCCTAAACCCCTAAACCCCCGAAACCCTGAAGCCCTTGAAGCCCTGAAATCCTACTCCCCCTGAAGCCGGAAACTCTAAACTCCAGAAACCCCTGCAGCCCTAAACCCCCAAACCCCCAAAACCCTCAACCACCCCAAGCCCTCAACCCTAAGCCCCAAACCCCAAACCCCAAACCCTAAACCCTAAACCCTAAACCCTAAACCCTAAACCCTAAACCCTAAACCCTAAACCCTAAACCCTAAACCCTAAACCCTAAACCCTAAAGCAAGGCTCCGCTTCTCCGGCAAGCTGACCGTGTCCGACGCAGTCCAAGACCAGGCTTCCGGGTTTTGGGGCTTAGGTTTAGGGTTTAGGGTTTAGGGTTTAGGGTTTAGGGTTTAGGGTTTCGGGTTTAGGGTTTCGGGTTTAGGGTTTGGGGTTTAGGGTTTAGGGGGGTTCTTCCGGGTTTAGGGGCTTAGGCGTCTTGGGGTTTAGGGTGGTGGGTTTCGGGCTTAGGCGTTTTTGGGGGCTTAGGGTTGAGGGTTTAGGGTGCTGGGTTCAGGGTTCAGGGTTTAGGATTTTAGGCGTTAGGCGTTTAAGGCTTAATTGGGGTCTATAGGGTTTAGGGTTGAGGGTGATCTCATGCACTTGGGGTGGGGGTCGGAGCTGAGCAGGGGTTCTGGCGATTCTCCCTAAGACCAGACGTCGCATCTGAAATTGGGGTTTACGAAAAGTTCATATAGACCCCCAAGGACTCAGGGAACCTCATAATGAGGACCCCCAATAAAGTACCCCTAATTTCAGAAGGGGTTTAGGGTTTAGGTTTTAGGGTTTAGGGTTTAGGGTTTAGGGCTGGTGGCGCAGGGCATGGACACGGCGAAGCACACACCGAGTGGCGCATATGCGCTTGATCTGGCACCTTTGCTTGAAACATCCAGGGACTCAAACCCTAAACCCTAAACCCTAAACCCCCTCCTTGGGATTTTGTATTTTTGTTCATATACAAAACCCAACATGATTTTGAGATTTTTTTATTGGGGCTCTAAGGGGGGTATGGGGGAGTGCAGGTTCAGGGAACTACTTGCCCGTCCTCCGTATGCGGAATTTGGAAGTTAGATGCCGCATATCTCCCTACATGGTCCTTTAAGGGGTGAGATAGAGCGCCTGATTGTCTAACTCCCTACCAAGACCCAATATGAGAACCAGTACCCTAAGCCCGAAATCCTAGACCCTAAACCCTAAACGTCAAAAACCCTCAACCCGAAGCCCTAAACCCTCAACCCTAAACCCTACTTCCCTACTAAGAACCAGATCTTAGCGCCCCTCGGTTCAGGAATAGCCTTTACAATTGTCTAGGACGCCTTGTTTGACTTAAGGTGTGTTCCTGAGTTTAGGGTTTAGGTTTGGGGTTTGGGGTTTTGGGTTTTAGGCTAAGGTGTGTTATGGGGTTTGGGCCTTCTGGGTTTCGAAGATTGGGGTGTCGGGACATACCATGATCAGTCTTCTCTGCGGTTTGGGGTTTAGGGTTTAGGGTTTAGGGTTTAGGGTTTAGGGTTTAGGGTTTAGGGTTTAGGGTTTAGGGTTTAGGGTTTAGGGTTTAGGGTTTAGGGTTTAGGATGGTGGGGTTTCCGGGGTTCCGGGGACTTCTACAGGGAGCTGACAGGGCTTGGAATTCTAAGGGTTTTGAGGCGAAGGCCGAATCAAGGAACACTTGGTAGCCCCCCTAAACCCTAAGCCCTAAACCCTTCTCCCTTTTTTTGGTTCAAGGTCTTGTAAAGTGACCAACCCAAAAAGTTGGGTGCCCTTATTGTAGTAAGGGCAATGGGCTACCAAGAATAATTACACATTACTTCATATTATATGAGGACCCCAGCATATCTACAGGCATAATCCTTGCGCAAGGGTTCCTGGGCTGGACTCTCCCGGAAGGCATAGCTGCACCCTAAACCCTAAACCCTAAACCCTAAACCCTAAACCCACTTCTGAACTCCGGACCATGGCGTTGCAGGCTGCTTCAGGAGCTTTAAGCCGGCATGGGACGTAAGGGTTTAGGGTTTAGGTTTTAGGGTTTAGGGTGTAGGAAATGCAGATGAAGATGGAAATTCCAATGATTCTGAACCCCCTAAACCCCAAAAACCATAAACCCTAAAAAACCCTAAACCCTAAACCCTAAACCCTAAACCCTAAACCCTAAACCCTAAACCCTAAACCCTAAACCCTAAACCCTAAACCCTAAACCCTAAACCCTAAACCCTAAACCCTAAACCCTAAACCCTAAACCCTAAACCCTAAACCCTAAACCCTAAACCCTAAACCCTAAACCCTAAACCCTAAACCCTAAACCCTAAACCCTAAACCCTAAACCCTAAACCCTAAACCCTAAACCCTTCACAAAAAACAATTCCAGACCAAGGAGCGCCCCGAAATCTACACCTCCAAGGCGGCTGCAGCAATGCTATTCTTGGAGCCGCCCCAAGCCCCAAGCCCCAAGCCCCAACCCCCAAGCGCCAAGCCCTAAGCCCAAAGCCCCAAACCCTGGCCCTAGGCCCTAAGCCCAAGCCCGAAGCCCGAAGCCCGAAGCCCCGAAGCAGGAAGCCCCAAGCCCGAAGCCCGAAGTTCGAAGCCTAAGCCCTAAGCCCTAAGCCCTAAGCCCCAAGCCCCAAGCCCCAAACCCCAAGCCCTAAGCCCTTTGCCCTAAGCCCTAACCTTTCAGCCCTCAGCCCTGACCCCGCAGGGTTTAGGGTTTAGGGTTTGGGGTTTGGGGTTTGGGTTTAGGGTTAGGGTTTTGTGGTTCAGGGTTTAGGGTTTAGGGCTTCGGCTTAGGGCGAACAGTTGGGGTTTTATGGTTTTGGGATCTTAGGCTTTATGGTTGCCTTTAGGGTTCTGGGTTTCAGGGCTTGGGGGGGGGGGGGGGGGGGGGGCTCAGGGCTCAGGTCTAGCTGCAATGACTAGGGTTTAGGGTTTAGGGTCTAGATTTAGGGTTTAGGGTTTACCCTAAACCCTAAACCCCAAACCCCAAACCCTAAACCCTAAAGCCTCGGGGCGTGGTCGCAAGTTGATTGTGTGGGGAGCTGTTCTCGGGCTTTGAGGACGTGATGCGGGCAGGTATGCTTGGCTTCCCAATATTTCCCGGAAGTGTCCTGCCCTGCTCCAACTCTGGTTACGCCCTAAACCCCATATTCCCAAGGTCTTGAACACTCTAAAGTCCCTAGATCCTAAACCCCAACTCCCAAACCCTTAACCGCCAGCGCTCGGGCTGTCATCGCCAGGTGACTCCGATAACGGACATTCACGATCTGTCATAAGGTGACCATCCCAAGGACCGTCTGTTTGTTTCTTTTCCTTTCAGGTTAGGGTTTAGGGTTTAGGGTTTCGGGTTTGGGGTTTGGGGTTTAGGGTGTAGGGTTTAGGGTTTAGGGTTTCGTCTGCGGGCCGCAGAAACCTAAACCCTGGAAGTTTGAACCTTAAAGCCTTCAACCCTCAACCACCCTCCACCCTCAACCCTCAACCCTCAACCCTCAACCCTCAACCCTCAACCCTCAACCCTCAACCCTCAACCCTCAACCCTCAACCCTCAACCCTAAGCATGCTTTCGAAGACGTGTGCCAGATTGCTAAGTTGGGCTACACCGTAAACCCAACCGTAGACCCTAGACCCTATACGGCAGAAAGCCCATGGGTTCTAATAATACACATGTTACGAAAAAACCAGGGGTTTGGGGTTTACTGTCAGGGTTTAGGATCTAGGGCTTAGGGCTTAGGGTTTAAGGTTGAAAGGGTTTAAGGGTTATGGGTTTAAGGGTTGAAGGGTTGAAGGGTTTAAGGGTTTGAGGGCTTAAGGGCTTGTAAGGGTTTAGGGGTTGAAGGTTTGAGGGTTTAAGCGTTTACTCTTCATGCAGGAGTCCTGACATACCCCTTCTATACCCTCTGCAGCCTAAGGGTCCGGGCCCCAAAGCCCTCTGAAGAAAATAAAGGGCTTACGGTTTAGGGTTTAGGGGTTAGAGTTTAGGGTTTAGGGTTTAGGGTTAGGGTTTTGGTATGTTTTGGTTATAGGGTTGTCATGGACCATGTAAGTACGTGCAAGGTAGAAATGCGTCAGCTATGGTCAAGGTGGCACGGTGAGAAGACTCCAAATCCCCAAATCCTAAACCTCCAACCCTAAACCCTAAACCCTAAACCCTAAACCCTAAACCCTAAACCCTAATCCTCAAACCCGAAACCCTGAACCATAGAAGCCCGAAGACATCCACAGCCATGATTCCTTACTCCCGAGAACCTACAGCAGATCCCTCTTGCCAAGGATAGGCTACCCATGACAAGCATTCCTCCTTCGTTCCTTCAGAGCCCTAAACCCTAAACCCTAAACCCTAAACCCTAAACCCCTAAACCCCTAAACCCCTAAACCCCTAAACCCCTAAACCCTAAAAGAACCTTTGAAGGCCTTATTTGGGGAATGCGGGCCTTGCATCCCGCGCCCCTTGCACCCTCTGGCTCCATGTTCTGGTTCTGTTAAGATCTATCCTTGCTAAGGTTTAGGGTTTAGGGGTTTAGGGGTTTAGGGTTAGTTATAGGGGTTTAGGGTTTAGGGTTATAGGGTTTAGGGTTTAGGGTTTAGGGTTTAGGGTTTAGGGTTTAGGGTTTAGGGTTCAGGGGCCTTACTTAAACTGTATTGAGCCAGGATGCAGTGGCCAATTGGCGCTGGCTTTCGCCCGGCGCCTGGTGCGTCTAAGCCCTCAAACCCTACACCCGAAACCCGAAACCCTAAACCCTAATCCTAGACTTGATTGATTCAGGGTTTAGGGGCGTTCAGGTCGTAGAAACTCTGAACCAAAAAAAGCCTCAAACATCCGAAAGTACGAAGAATGAATCGAGAACTCCGAACCAAAAAAGCCCCAAACATCCGAAAGTACTAAGAATGAATCGAGTAGAGTCCACCAAGGGTGTAATTAGGGTTCAGGGCTTAGGGTTTAGGGCTTGGGGTGGTTTAGGGCCAACCTTCACATGAAGCCAAGACCCTAAACCCTAAACCCTAAACCATAAACCCTAAACCCCAAAGGCTATCAGGTGGGACGAAAGGGATGGCCTGAAACACCCTCCAGGGCTGCCCTCAAAGTGCCCCAAAACCGAAGGCACCCAAATAACCTCAGAACAGGGTTTAGGGTTTAGGGTTTAGGGTTTAGGGTTTAGGGTTTAGGGTTTAGGGTTTACGGTTTAGGGTTTAGGGTTTAGGGTTTAGAATCCCCCACCCCCTCCCCGCTACCGAAACTGCAAGAAGCCTTGACTGTCAACCCAGCAAATCGTAAACCCTAAGCTTGGCCCTAAACCCTAAGCCCCTAAACCCAGCACCAGGCGAAAGCGTGAGCTGCCGTGGTGTGTTGACCGCCGGCACAGAGCCAAAGAGCCAGGCAACACCATGTCAGGAGCGTATGGCTAAGGAGTATATAGGAAGTCCCGCAAGTAAGGTTTCACCCTAAACTCTAAACTCTAAACCCGAAACCCTGAACCATCTCCTTGCGCAAGCAGTACGCTCAGCCCCAAAGCCCCACACGCAAAGCTGGCCAACAGCCTCGCAAGGCCCCCCCCCCCCCCCCCCTTCGGAATGAGAAACTGATGTAGTGTTTTTTTTGCTGCATCGCGGTTCGAATTCAAAGCCCGATAACAGCTCGAACGTATCTCTCCAGGGTCTAAAGGGCTTTGGGGTTTCGGGTTTCAGGTTTAGGGTTTAGGGTTTAGGGTTTAGGGCTAGGGTTTTGGGTTTAGGGTTTAAGGGTTTAGGGTTTAGGGCTACAGCCTGGCTCAAGCTCTGCCAAGCGCCTGGTTTCACCCCCGTTATGCGGCGCTGGCCTTGCCAGCTCGGAGAAAAAAAACGCGTCGGAGCCGCGAGCACCGTGTTTTCCCAATAGCTGCCGGGGCCGCTTTGGGTTGGGTTTAGGGTTTAGGGTTGAGGGTTGAGGGTTGAGGGTTGAGGGTTGAGGGTTGAGGGTTGAGGGTTGAGGGTTGAGGGTTTAGGGTTTAGGGTTTAGGGTTTAGGGTTGAGGGTCTGGTTTAGGGGTTTGGGGTTTGGGGTTTAGGGTTTAGGGTTTAGGGTAAAAATCTTAGTAGACATGGTCTAGACTCTGTATCTGCAGTTTAAGCCCTAAGCGAAACCCTCAAACCCGAACCCTTGTACCCTAGCACGTCTGTCCGCAAGTCTTCAGAACTTCCCCCTCGGTACGACCCTGAAACCTAAATCCTAAACCCTAAACCAGTAGCGCGAAAGCGCCATCAGGCGCTGATCTGTGAGTGTTCTTTCGATGGGTCTGCCCTTCATGTAGGACCTTTTCATACCATGTGGGGATTTGGGTATCTTCAGGGATTTAGGGACTCAGGGATTTGAGGATTTGGGTATTAAGGGTTTAGGGTTTAGGGTTTAGGGTTTAGGGTTAAGGGCAAGGCCCCAAACGCTCGAAGAGACCCCGCTGTGACGGCGCCAGCTTAGGGTGCGCGGAGAGACCGCCGGATTCCCGAGAACGCCTTTTCCAGGGTTTAGGGTTTAGGGTTTAGGGTTTAGGCTTTAGGGTTTAGGGTTTAGGGTTTAGGGTGTAGGGGAGAGACCACAAACCCGGGACCCTAAACCCTGATTATGCCTCGCCCTCTCACGATGTGATGCAGGGGTTGTGCTGAGTTTGGGGTCGCCCTACACCCTCAACCCTAAAGTTAAAACCCTAAACCCCCAATCCGTTGCTACACAAATGGACCCCAAACGGGGGCTGTGGGGAGTTGTTGCAAATATTTGGGGAAACCCTAAACCCCACCCGTTAAACCCTAGACCCTAAACCCTAAATAAAACCTAAAGAGTTGTTGCAAGCCGTTCTTGGGCGTCGCCCTGCTGCGTATTGGTGCTCGCCGTACCTCGTGGGCACGTGGGAGCGCCAGGCAAGCTCTTGGCCTCAGAACTCCAGATCCAGGGATTTCGGGGTTTAGGGTTTAGGGTTTAGGGTTTGGGGTTTGGGGTTTAGGGTTTAGGGCAGGGACTTAGGTTTCGGGTTTAGGCAGAAGGGTTCTTCAGGAATTTGGGCAGTTTCGGGTTAGATGAGGATTTTGGCTTCGACCCGCATCCGTCTTCGCAAATGCAGACAGCATTCCTAGGCTTATTGCAGAAAGACCCCCCCCCCCCCATTCCTTGCAGCAAAGCGACGTTCCGAACCCTAAACCATAAACCCTGAACCCTAATTAAACCCTAAACCCTAAACCCTAATCCCGTACATCTCTACTTGCACAGGCGTTTGCACCATCGAGGCAGCCGTAAGAAGGACCTGGCCTTCGGAAGGAACTCTTTCTGTTGCAGTTATGTTAGGAGCCCTAAACCCTAAACCCTAAACCCTGAACCCTAAACCCTAAGCCCTAAACCCGAAACCCTAAACCCTAACGCTCAACAGAAGCTTGGCCGGCGCTTCCACGGCCTCGTGAGGCAGAATGTTGCTGATGCAGCCGGGGTTTCCAGGGCTTGGGGCTTCTCAGGATCTGTTTAGGGTTTAGGGTTTAGGGCTTAGGGTTTAGGGTTTAGGGCTTAGGGCTTTCGGGCTTCGGCTGGCAACGAAGATCTGAAGCGACTGGAGGTCGCTTCTGACAGCGGCTGGAGGTCTGCTGTTCACCCAAGGCCTCGGGGGGGTTGACGACCCTCAACCCTAAACCCTGAACCCTAAACCCTAAAACCCTAAACCCTAAACCCTAAACCCTAAACCCTAAACCCTAAACCCTAAACCCTAAACCCTAAACCCTAAACCCTAAACCCTAAACCCTGCCTTAAACTCACTCCTCCAAACCCTTTGGCAAAAGCCGTCTGCCGGGGCCTTGGACAGTGGCGGTGCGCCCAGTGAGCGATAAAGAAGCACAGAGCGCGTTGGCTGGTTTTTTGGCTTTAAGTGATTTTGGTTGCTGGTCCCTTTAACCAGGGTTTGTTGTTTATAAGGCATGTACTCGGGGTTCGTATTAGGGTATCTAGAAGCTATGTTAGGGTACAAGGGTAACAGACAAAGACGCCACAGGCCTTCATAAGCTTTAAGGGTGCGAGAACAAGGGGCCCCCTCTTTTGTAGACCTCTCAATAGCAGCACTCCCCCCTAGAAATTCCAGACTCCTCGTCCTAGTTTCGGAAACCCCCTTTATGTGTGTGCAACGCCCGACATAAACCCTGAGGGTGCGAGACCCGGGTAGGATTGCGCTGTTGATGGTTCTTGCCCCCCCCCCCCCCCCCCCCCCCCAAACCAGCCCCTCAAAAGAAACTCTTCTTGGGGGCCACCATGGGTTGAGAAGACATCGGGTCTGGTCTTGGGTAGTGATATGTAGACTTCCAGAGGCGGCTGGGTTTTGGTTGCATTGTAAGTCCCTTTTATCTTCCCGAAACCTGAACCCTAAACCCTAAACCCGCTCCCTGCAACTGTACCTTCCTTAGCAGCTGAGTGGCACACTTTACACTTTTTGGGATACTATAATCCCCTTTGAGCTGACAGTGTACACCCTTTTGGGGGGGTAAATAGGGAAACTCCCTTGGTCAAGCCAACCTTCGGCCTGGTGAGGGTGTGTAAGGGGTCGTATGAGATCCCCTACGCTACGCCCTATACCCCATACCCCCCAGCAGAGACCCCACAATCTCGAGTAGCCCTAAACCCTAAACCCTAAACCCTAAACCCTAAACCCTAAACCCTAAACCCTAAACCCTAAACCCTAAACCCTAAACCCTAAACCCTAAACCCTAAACCCTAAACCCTAAACCCTGGACTGTTTCCGGCGCCCGTGGGCTTGTTGCAGGACCTGTCCGTTCTGGCCTACGGTGAGGCCCTTTGCAGCCTTGTTGATGGGTGTTTGGGGTTCGGGGATTAGGGTTTCGGGTTGAGGGTTTAGGGTTGATGGGTGTTTAGGATTCAGGGTCTGGTATCCAAAGAGCCCAACACCCCCTGATTGAGAAGTATACCTCGAATTCACAATAGAAATCCTAATATGATTTAAAGTCCAGTCCTTCATAAAGAGGTATGGGGCTCTCTGGGAATAGGGTTTGAGGATTTAAGTGGCCCCCCCCTAGAGCCCGAAACTTTGAGGATTTTCGGGGACAAGGGGAGCCCCAAGGGACCACTATTGGGAGGGCTTCGGAAGCTGTAGTGAGACTGAGAGTCGTCATAGCAATCAATCGTGTTTTGGGGCTTTGGGTTTAAATGAGGGTTTCAGACATCTTACAGGGCTTAGAGGGCTTGAGGGGCCCACAACCCTAAACCCTAAACCCTAAACCCTCAACCCTAAATTCCTCCGTGCTTGCCAGACCGCCCCGGTTCGAGCTGTTCAGATACCGCCTGGGCCACAGTCAGTTCAGGGACGTTAGGGCTTATTTCGGGCTTTAGGGTTTAGGGTTTAGGGTTTAGAGTTAGGGTTTAGGGTTTAGGGTTTAGGGTTTGGGGCTTTAGGGCTTTAGGGACTTTAGGGCTTATTTATGGCTTTACGGACTTTAGAGCTTCATTTAGGGCTTTAGGGCTTTAGGGACTTTAGGGCTTTTATTTCGGGCTTTAGGGCTTTAGGGCTTTAGGGACTCTAGGGCTTCTTTAGGGCTTTAGGGCTTTTCGGGTTGTAGGAAATCAGGGTTCCTGAGGGCTTTTAGGGTTTAGGGTTTTGGGGTTTCAGGGCTTGAGGGTTTTATGGGGTGTAGGGTGCTTTCCTGTCATGCCCCTTACTTTGGCTTCCCGGCTTTTTTGGTACCCTAACCCTACATACGCCTTTTCTCTCTACCAGATCCCCCAAAGTTGCAGGGCTTTAGGGTTTAGAGAGCTGCTCACGTTTTTAAAGTTTCAGAGTTTTTGAGTTTTGGAGTTTTCGGATTTAGGAGCATTTAGGGTTTTTTAGCGTTAAAAAAAAACCCGAAATGTGTCTTTTAACCTTAATAGTCGCCTCTCTAAACCCTAAACCCTAAACCCTAAACCCTAAACCCTAAACCCTAAACCCTAAACTCTAAATAGCCCAAGGCCTGGACCGCCAGCCCCAAAACTTGAGGCCCTAAAAGCTGACCCTCACGGCATGGTTTAGGGTTTAGGGTTTAGGGTTTAGGGTTTAGGGTTTAGGGTTTAGGGTTTAGGGTTTAGGGTTTAGGGTTTATGGTTAGGGTTTAGGGTTTAGGGTTTAGGGTTTAGGGTTTAGGGTTTAGGGTTTAGGGTTTAGGGTTTAGGGTTTAGGGTGCAGGGTTTAGGGCTTAGGGCTTAGGGCTTAGGGCTTGGGGTCTAGGGTTTAGGGTTCTAAGCAGGTATTATAATTGGGGTACTCTAATCCCTCTTATTGTCTGTTAGTATAAGGGGGGAACATCCCACTATGTGGGATTACATGTGGATTTCTGGTTCATGAGCTTTTAGAGCTTAGGGTGTAGGATTTTTAGGCGTTTAGGGGTTCAGGCTTTAGTGTCCTGAAGCCTGAACATGCAAGGTTTTAGGGTTTAGGGTTTAGGGTTTAGTGGTTCACGATGGACTTGCCTCAGGCCGCTCAGGCCGTTCAGACGGCTGCTTTCGGTTTTGGCCCAGCTGAACACCCTAAACCTAAAAAGCCCTAAGTGATAATTCCTAGATAAGACCCTACAGAAGCCGATAAAGCCTACATAAAGCCTCAAAAAAAACAAATCTCTATAATTACATCAGCCTTATCGTTTGGGACGTCCGCCCCCCCCCCCCCCCCTCTGGTACGAAGAGTCCTTAATAGGTATTCTTCTAGGGGGGGGGGGGGTACTATAATCCCTATTAAGGTCCTTCATAGGGATTATAATACTCTAGTAGAATCCCCATTAAAGACTCTTCGTATAAGGGGGGACTGTTAGTAGAAGGGGGAAACACATCCCAACTGATCGTCCCTGAAGCCTTCGACTTCGTTGGTCAGGAAGCTGGCTGATTCCATCAACAACTTTAGGCCCGCCCCAGCTGGTGTTCGATTGGAGCTTGAGGTTTAGGGTTTAGGGTTTAGGGTTCAGGGTTTAGGGTTTAGGGTTTAGGGTTTAGGGTTTAGGGTTTAGGGTTTAGGGTTTAGGAGGGGGGCTAGAGGTTGAGGGTTAGGGCTGGGGCTTCCAGGTTGGGTTCAGGGTTCAGGGTTTTAGGCTCCGGGGCTCAGGGTGGCTATGGGGCCCTGTGATGGTTTCAACGGACGTATATTCCTCATAATCTAGGACCGGGAGTAGGCCCTTTTTGTTTTTTCTTTTTTGGGTTGTGGTTCCCTTATAATCCCCTTAAAACCAAAAAAGGGTACCCTTTTTTTATTCCTAGGTTACTCCTGGGTCTAGCAAACCAGCCAGGGCTGATTGTTCAGATGAGCAGCTCATGAAGGGTTCTGCGCTTGAGCTTCCGGTTTTCACTGTTTCCCCTTGGCTGTTAAGGGTTTAGGGCTTATCCAAACATGTGTCCACCATGTGAGAATTATGTGTGTATATATATATATATTAGTTTTTATGCATTGTTTTTTAAATATTGTTATTGTTTTTTGTTGGGGCGGGGGGGTGAGGGCGCGATACCCAAGAACCAGCCAACTCAGAATATCCATCATGAAGCCGATGCACTCAGCCCAAAACCATGAACCCCAAACCCATGAAATCCCTCCCCCCCATCCCCCCCTCCCCACCACCACCCCCAGCAGTTCTTCACCAAGCTCTGTGCCAGGAAGGCCTTTGGCAACTTCAGGACATGGATGTAGGGTCTCGGATGTAGGGTTTTACTGTAGTGTACTTCAGGACATGGATTTGGGGTCTAGAGTTAGAGTAAAGGGGATTTGTGGTCCAGTGGCCTTGAACCCTAACACCTAAACTCTCAACATTGTCTGGGGCCGGCATTGACGAGGTTTAACTTCTTGAGCCCAGAGCCCCGTGCCACAGGGACACGTTGAGTTTTTGTGGCATGTGCATCTAGATGATCAGAGTCTATGCCCAAAGACCCCGATACCCCTTCAGCTATCAGAATCCCTAATGATCTTTCAAGTTATGGTTCGTAAATGCCTGATCAGTTCCCAAGCGACGGTCAAGTTAAGATCTCTCAGGGCTCTTGGGGTACATCAGCATGAGGATCCCAACATAGTTTAGGGTCAGGGTTTAGGGTTACATTCATTCAAACTAAAACCCTAAGCCCTAAACCCGAAACCCTAAGCCCTAAACCCTAAACCCTAAAGGCTTCCTCAGCTCCCTGCGGATGCTCTGGACAGCTGCCCAATCCGATGTCAAACTTGGGTGGAGAAGAGCCCTGAACCCCAAACCCTAAACCCCTGAACCCCAAACCCTAAATCCCTAAACCCCTAAACCCCTAAACCCCTAAACCCCTAAACCCCTAAACCCCTAAACCCCTAAACCCCTGAACCCAAAACCCCTAGACCCTAAACCCGTAAACCTCAAAACCATAACGCCCTAAACCCTAAGCCCCTAAACCCCTGAACCCTTAAACCCCTAAACCCCTGAACCCTAAACCCCCTAAAACCCTAAACCCTGTTCCAACGCCTGGCAGGAAGCAGCAACAGGACCTCTTGCAGCCGCTTGGCTTCTAACAGTGTTGCTTGGTCGGGCCGCTGAATCGAAACTAGACGGTTTTAGGGTTTAGGATTTTAGGGTTCCGGGTTTAAGGGTTTCGGGTTTTAGTGTTTAGGGTTTTAGGTTTTAGGGTTTAGGGTTCAGCTGCTCCGGATCGAACAGTGTTATGGTAGTGTCATATTCACGGCTCTGATATATCACCCACCCACCCAGAGAATCCCATAACATCAAGAAAATATAAAGTATCTGCATACAACAAAGTTCTATTCAACGAAGGTTACGACTGCAGAGCAATTCGTTCTTAAACTTCCGCAGAGCGTCACACAAAGAAGAAGAGTGTTACAAGAGAAAAAACCCTAAACCCCAAACCCTAAACCCCAAACCCTAAACCCTAAACCCTAAACCCTATAAACCCTAAACCCTAAACCCTAAACCCAGGCCTTGAGGTGCTGAAAGGTGGGGGGAGGGGGATGCCCAAGCAGGCCAAAATGCCCGCAGGCAGGCAAATTTGCCCCAAAAAAATTGCCGCCCACGGAACCATGAAGGTTAACATCACAAATAGGTAAGAGGGGGTTCGGGTTTAGGGTTTAGGGTTTAGGGTTTAGGGTTTCGGGTTTAGGGTTTAGGGTTTAGGGTTTAGGGTTTAGGGTTTAGGGTTTAGGGTTTAGGGTGTGTATCAGTGCACGCACGCGGGCAGCGCGCCTTTTCTTTCGATTTCGTGGCTCACGCTCGCGTGCTTGCTGAGCTCAGTAGCCCGGCCAGGGGGGGGGGGGGGGACAGAGGCCTCGACCGGCCCCGGCTTTTAGGGTTTAGGGTTTAGGGTTTCGGGTTTAGGGTTTAGGGCAACTCAGGCCAGATGGACCGACGACGGGGTCGCAAGCGCAGACTGCCAAGCGGTCGGGCATCGAGGAATCGAACAGAGATGAGAACACTACTTGGAGGTTCATGGTACCTACTAACCAACAATAACTGGGCAAAGAGCCCTACTTATAAGTGGGATAACCCCTATAAGGCCCTTTAGGGGTATGATAAGTAGGGTCACAAGTACAGTTATAACTGGTTAGTATGTACCTATGTACCATGCACCTCCAAGTACTGATGCCATGGAAGATATCGCTGGCCATCCGAGACCAAGGGCCTTCGGAGAAACCCGTAGGCAGCTGCTACTGAACCCTAAACCCTAAACCCTAAACCCTAAACCCTAAACCCTAAACCCTAAACCCTAAACCCTGCAATCGGTGGTACAGAACTCGGCGGACCCTCATCGTAGCTACCGGGCCCGCCATTCCAGAACCCCATGGTACCATCATGTACCATCCACTACCGGGTTTAGGGTTTAGGGTTTAGGGTTTAGGGTTTGCTCTCAGGGTAGGTACATGTCCTTGCCCTTCTTTACAGCAAGGGTCCCTGGGTTTACAGGCTAGAGAAGGGGTCCTTTTTGAAGCACCCAGATTTATGGGACCATGTCACTGCCCCAAGAGTTTCGGGTGTTGGGGATTCTGCCTGTTGGGACCTTAAACCCTAAACCCTAAACCCTAAACCCTAAACCCTAAACCCTAAACCCTAAACCCTAAACCCTAAACCGAGGTTCCACGGAAGCATGAAGGATCTCCTCGACGCTGAGCACCAGCAGCAGAAAGCACTTCAAGAGGAGACGCTGTGAGATGGCGACCTTAGGCGATGGCGCGTGATGCCTTCGAGCTCTTGATAAGTTACCCTCAACCCTCAACCCTCAACCCTCAACCCTCAACCCTCAACCCTCAACCCTAAACCCTAAACCCTAAACCCTAAACCCTAAACCCTAAACCCTAAACCCTAAACCCTAAACCCTAAACCCTAAACCCTAAACCCTAAACCCTAAACCCTAAACCGATTGATAAGGTTTTTTTGGAATTCTGGAGACTTGCAGGGCGTTGCTTTTTTTTCTGTGGGGGGGGGGGGGGGGGGGTGGCCGTCAGGGGCTCATGGTTCAGGGTTTAGGGTTTGGGGTTCAGGGTTTAGGGTTTAGGGTTCAGGGTTTGAACTGCAGAGTTCTGGCAGCCTTGGTAGCTGAGTGGTATCCTTTTTTTTTTGGGGTGCAAGGTTGCCGTATGAAGTAGCTAACCCCCAAAAAGGGCGCCCCTATTCGAATATGCTTTGCTGGGCTACCAAGAAGCCGCTAACCCAAATCCCAATGCGTATCAAGTTCCAGGGTGTACTTGGGGGTTCATGGTACTTAAAGCCCACGACGAACAGCACTTCTAACCCACTTACAAGACCCTGAAGTGCCCTAATATGGTTATATTTGGGTTACGTATACGTACAGTCAGAAGTGGGGTTATTAAGTACCATGAACCTCCAAGTAGCCAGTGGAGGCTTTGGCAGCAGGGTGTTGGGTGCCTGTATATCGTGGGTTGAGGCTTTCGGGGATTTAGTGATCGGGTGAGTCTAGGGTAGGGGAGTGGGATTTAGGGGGTGAAGAGGCAGTAGGGAGTTCGCAGTTCTAGGGGTTTTGGGGATTTGGAGGTGTTGATGTGTTTTAGGGTTTCGGCAGCTAGGTGCTTCACGCGCTTGCTCTGCGCGCCTCAGTTTCGCTAACGCGCAAGAGGTTGGCGCCATGAGAACACTCTTTCTCAAGCTTCAGTTGCAAAGCTTCTAGTCTAAGCCCCTAAAACCTACTGGCTCTAAGTAGGGCATCAAGGAATTCAGCACCTTCTATCCCCGTAGAATAAGCCCTTTAAGGGATTCTATAGGGTACATCTCATTCCCTACTGAGAACCAGTAAGGAACTCCTGAAGCCGCCCTAAACCCTAAGCCCTAAGCGCTAAACCCTAAACCCTAAACCCGACTGCTGGATCTTTGAGTACAGGGAGGGAACCTGCGCTTGAGGAGCTTCAGGGAGTAGTGGGGAGCATTGGGGAGCCTTGGGTTTCATACGCCCCCTTGAACCCCAGGAACCCTAAACCCTAAACCCTAAAGGTACCTACCCCATTGAAAAAGAAGGCCAGACCAAAGAATTCCGAAGCCTTGAGAAAGTCCGCCATGTACCGTTTTTGGTGGACCGAGGGGGCTTGCAAAGCAACACCCCGGCTGAGCAGACTGCTTAGGGTTTAGGGTTTAGGGTTCAGGGTTTAGGGTTTAGGGTTTAGGGTTTAGGGTTTAGGGTTTAGGGTGTTGTGGAATTAGGCGCCGGGGGTCCCTACACTACAGGAGTTGGGGGTCTCAGGGTTTGTTAAACCCTGAATCCTAAACCCTAAACCCTAAACCCTAAACCCTAAAACCCTATGCCAAGCCAGTGACCTGTCTCTCCCGCTTTGAACACACACGCACACACGATTTCATTAGGTAACTGTTCAAAACCATACACAACGCTAGGGGTTAGGGTTTAGGGTCTAGGGTTTAGGATTCAGGGCTTAGGGGGTTGATGAGGCCTGAAAGAATCCAAATATTCCGTGGTTGACCGGGAGCCTTGCACGAAAACTGCCGAATGGCAACAATGGCCACCCTGAACCCTAAACCCTAAACCCTAAACCCTAAACCACCCCAAACCAGACGGGATTTCTAACCCAGAGCTGCCCTCGGCTACCTTCATACGCTTCAGGATGCCACAGTTGCCACGCAACCCTCAACCTGAAAAAGGCCCGAAGCCCGAAACCCTAAGCCCTATAAACCCTAAACCCTAAACCCTAAACCCTAAACCCTAAACCCTAAACCCTAAACCCTAAACCCTAAACCCTAAACCCTAAACCTTAACTAAGCCCTAAGCCCTAAACCCTGTCGGGGTGTGACGGAGGACGGGTTCCGAAGATGCAGTCCTGCAGAAGAAACTGTTTATCAACGGTGTTTTTGACTCAGGGCGTTCTCCCTGGGAGCCCCTCCTAAGGAGGGCCACCAGGCAGCGGCCAGGCGGAGAGATAGGGTTTAGGGTTGAGGGTTTTAGGGTTTTAGGGTTTTAGGGTGTAAAAGGGGCCGCCTTATAAAAAAGGACCCCGAAAGTGACCATAGTTTAGAGAAATCACCCACTAAACCCTAAACCCTAACCCCTACAGCAATATGGGGTGCCTAAGAGCCAGCAGGTTAGAAGTCGCCAGAACGAGGGGATCCCTCTCGAAAGCCCCAGCCCTAGCTACGTCAGGTTCGCAGCACAGTTAAGATTGCTGAGATCTTTCTGCGTTGAGGGTTTTGGAGGCCCTAAACCCTAAACCCTAAACCCTAAACCTTAAACCCTAAACCCTGAACCCCAAGAGTCTCAGAGTATCTCGACGGCACCGCTTCCTGTTCGATCCCTGCTTCGGGTGAGCTGCTCCCGAGGAGCCACGCTCAACTCGTTCATGCAGTGGGTTTAGGGTTTAGGGTTTAGGGTTTAGGGTTTAGGGTTTAGGGTTTAGGGTTTAGGGTTTAGGGTTTAGGGTTTAGGGTTTAGGGTTTAGGCTCCCTTATAATCCCCTTCAAAGCAAAAAGCACCCTTCTTATTCCTAGGCTACTCCCGGGTCTAGTTCATGCGGTGGGAGTTAGGCTTTTGTGTCTTTGGGGGAGGTATTGTTGTTTTCTTTGGGGGAGGTACTTTTGTTTTCTGTTGGAATCTGTTTAAGGTTGGAGAGTTTGGAGGTTCAGAGGCTTTAGGATTCTGGGGTTTGGGGCAGGCTTTTTAGGGTGTCGGCGCAGGAACATGAGAGGGCGCATAGGAAAAGCCCGCCAGGCGGGGCGCGCTTCGGGGCTTGAGCCCAATAGCAGCAAGCCCGCAACGCTGAACACGCCTCAACTTCAACACCTCTGGCAGAGACCTTGATATTGTAAACTAAACCCTAAACCCTAAACCCCAAACCCCAAACCCCATAAACCCCTTACCGCCACCCAGCCCTAAGCCCTAAACCCCAAACCCTGAACCCTAAACCCACACCTGCAAAACGCAGCAGACAAGCCGCTCAAGGGCTGCCCCAGGTCTGTGGTTGAGGGTTGAGGGTTGAGGGTTGAGGGTTGAGGGTTGAGGGTTGAGGGTTGAGGGTTGAGGGTTGAGCGTGTCTGTGCTGACAAAGCCAAGCTTAGATATTCTTGCACCCCGACTGAAGCAGGAACGGACTCCTAGCGTGGGCTGCATGGACAATTCGGCTCATTCAAGGGGCACCCTCTACCGGAACAGCTAACCCCAAGAGAGCCCAAGACCCCTTAACTAAGGAAAGGACCTCAAAATTTCAATGGTAATCCTATACTATGACTTAAGGTATAGGGTTTAGGGTTTAGGGTTTAGGGTTATTAGGAGGGCTTTCGGATGGACCATGGCCCAGCCCCAGCCCCGCGTTCCGCACCTCATAGCAGTTCTGACACTCCAAACATCAACCTCGTATGATCGACTCAAGAGGGTTTAGGGTTTGACTTCCCAAACCTATACAGGAGCTACAGGTGTAGGCCCTTCAGCCCCCCTTCCACCGCACCCCCCCCCTCCCCTCCCCTCCCACGCCCGCCGGGGCAAAATCGCGCGGATCATGGCACGTACTTGGATCCTATGGGCCGCGGCGGCCGCACTCGCCGCTACCGCGGCCGCACAGCGATCGAGGGACCGGCGGTTTAGGGTTTAGGGTTTCGGGTTTAGTTTTAGGGTTTAGGGTTTAGGGTTTAGGGTTTCCCTAGAATCAGTTTAGGGTCTGGGCTTCACCTTGCCTTAAGCGTTCGTAGACGCCACACCCTAAGCGCACCTCTTGTGACAGCTCTCTATATGGCGGGCATTAAATGACGAAGCCAACTACAGAAGCCTTGCCTTTCTTGCGCCAAGGACTCTTATACTTTACAGGTTCACATGTAATAGGGTTTCCTTATTGAGGTGGACTCAATTGCGTACTTGTGGGATCAAGGACCCACCCAATTCCTAAACCCTAAACCCTAAACCATACTGTACAGGGCTTTGTGTTTTTTTTGAATGGCCATCTAGGGGTGTTAGCTGTCTTATTAATTAATTCACTTATTAATTCACTTATTAATTCACTAGAACCCAGAGTAGGCCCTCAATTCTTTCTTGTTTTTGGGTTTAGGTTCCCTTATAAGCGCCTATAAACCACACAGGGCACCCTTCTTTATTCCTAGCTTACTCTTGTGTCAGGTTCATTCATCTCAGGGTAGTTACATGGTCCCGTAGCAGGGACCCTTGTAAGGGTACCCCTCATATACCCCTTACATACCTGTAATACATCAGAACCCTCTAAGGGAGGTAAGGGGTCGTATTAAGGGCCCGTGTATCTACCCTAAGAATTCCTCCCGTGCGTGCCTGAACCCCTAAACCCTAAACCCTAAACCCTAGACCCTAGACCGTAAACCCTTCAAGGCCGCATGAATTCTTGAAGCCATTATGTCGTTGCAGCTGCCGGGCCCCTGATAGGGTTTAGGGTTTATAGGGTTTTGGGGTTTAGGGTTTAGGGTTTAAGGTTTAGGGTTTAGGGTTTAGGGTTCAGGATTCAGGGTTTAGGGTTTAGGGTTTAGGGTTTAGGTTTAGGGTTTAGAAACATTTTTGGGAGTTTTCCCCTTGATTCAAGGATCCCGATTATAGTCTAGCGCATGTTTTCTCAAGTAAGGGGCTCGTGGGCTGGGAACCCAATGCCAATGCCCTCCCCAACATTAAAACCCCAAACCCTAGACCCTAACCTCCCAAACCCCAAACCCTAACACCCAAACCCCAACACCAAAACCCTCAAACCCCAAACCTTGCAGGGTTTAGGGTTTAGGGTTTAGGGTTTAGGGTTTAGGGTTTAGGGCTAGGGATTGGGGTTTGGGGACCCCAAACCTTTGCAGGCTGCAGCTGCAGCTGTGGCGGCAGCTGCGACTCTGACAGCTGCCTTGATGCTGCGGCGAGGCCCGAGCAATGCAACAGGGTTTAGGGTTTAGGGTTTAGGGTTTAGGGTTTAGGGTTTAGGGTTTAGGGTTTATTGTTTAGGGTTTGGGACTTAGGACTTAGGGTTTTGGTGTGGCTCAGGCCTCGTTTTTTTTCAAAGGTGTGGCTCGTACCCCCCACCCTTGGCCCCCTGGCCCCGTGGTCCTCTGCATGGTATGCTTGGTTCCATGGAAGGTGGCTCGGGTCCCGTGGTCCCCTGGTCCTGTGGTCCCCTGGTCCTGTGGTCCCCTAGTCCCCTGGTCCCCTGGTCCTCTGATCTTCCCTTCCGGTCCTCTGGTCCCGTGTTCCTGTGGTCCCTGGTCCCGTGGTCTTCTGGCTCTCCTCGTCCTGCGGTCCATTTCTGAAGCCGTGCGAGGCTTGTTTCAAAGCATATTATATGAATCCATCCAAATCGCTCCAATTCCCCAACCCCCTGCTTATTAGGCTGTGCTGCTTGCATGAAAGCATATGATTCCCTTCCAAAGCTATCGTGCGGGTATTGTGTTTGCACATGGTCTTTTTTCAGCCGTGCAAGCTTGCCTCAACACACCATATGAATCCCAGACAAACCCATCATGCGAGCATTCTGTTTGCAACTGGTTGCGAACCCCAAGTCCCTGCTTCTGTGAGCCGTGCACCATTAGAATCCTGTCAAAAACCATCATTCGAGCATTGTGTTTGCAAATGGGGGGGTGCTGCACACCCGGCACCTTTTTCCGGGAGCTTCCTGGGACTCCTTCTGAAACCTGTCGGGCGCGAACTACAGTATTTGCAGCCTCTGGAAACACGGAAATGCTGCTATTTACAGTATTTGAAGCCTCTGCCAACGGAGAAATGCTGCTATTTACAGTATTTGCAGCTTCCGACAACGCAGAAATGCTGCTATTTACAGTATTTGCAGCCTCTGGAAACGCAGAAATGCAGCAATTTTACAGCATTTGCAGTCTCTGAAAACGCAAAAATGCTGCTATTTACAGTACTTGCCAAGCCAAGCCAAGTCGAGCCACACTGTTTAAACACAAAAACCCCTCCGCCGTTTAGGGTTTAGGGTTTAGGGCTTAGGACTTAGGGTTTAGAGTTTAGGGTTTAGGGTTTAGGGTTTAGGGTATAGGGTATAGGGTTTCGGCTTGGGAGTGCCCATGTTGGGGATACGCAAGTGTAAGGATTAAGGATTGTTGGTGGTATGTGAAAGGTACCTCCAATTTTTGGTCAAGGGACTAGGAGAGGCACCTTGATAAGGGACCTTGGGGGTTATTTAGGGGCTGCGTAGTAGGTACAGAGGGACTATTTCAGGTATATACAGGGATGATATAATATGGGTTATACAGAGGAATGAGGTTAAAGGTCCCTTCTAGGGGTCCCTTCTTGTACCCCTAGTTTTTGGGATGCATCTATGTCTGTAGACAGGTTTCAGAAGGTCCAACGGGCGGATAAATGCCAGGATTTGCGGGTTTTGGGCGTAGGGAGGTTTTTCTTTGTTTGTTTCTTTCAGTTTTGCTTGTCTTGGGTTTAGGGTCTAGGGGTTAGGGTTTTGTCTGAGTTTGGCTTGTTTGCATGATCGTTTCCCAATGGAGACATGAGCCACAAGTTGAGCGAGGAAGACGGAATTGAGACAGAGGCAGAGTTAGAGAGAATTAGAAAGAGATAGAGAGAGATAGAGAGAGAGAGAGAGACAAACAGTTGAAAACAGAAAGAAGACAATTAACGCAGGAGCAGAATTATGTACACGCAGCGAGAGAGGGAGAGAGACCCGGACAGAACGACTAAGAGAGAGAGAGAGAGAGAGGGAGAGAGAGAACACACAAACCAGAGAGTGGACGAGACAAGGAATGAAGTGAAGGCGACGTCATTTGGTGTGGCGTCGGGGCACAGCAATGCAGAAGAAGATGGCCAAGCGAAAGCAATAGTACCCCCCATTATAATCCCCATTAAGGACTGTTAGTGTTAGTATAAGGGGGAACATCCCAACCCTAAACCCTAAACCTGAACCATTTGCAAGTCTTTGAAACTGGGGGGGGGGGGTGGCGGGGAAGACGAGTACGAGTTTTTTGTGGTTGACTTGGTCCTATGTTGCCGCCTGCCCAAAGTAGCCCATTACTCCTTAATTAAGTGTTAAGGTTTGGGGTTTCGCGTGTACTTGAAGGTTCATGGTACTTGTAACTAGTTATATCTGTACTTATAACCCACTTACAGGCCCCTTAAGTGCCCTAGTATGGTTATAGGTACAGATATAAGTACAGTTTTAGTTCGTTGCTAAGTACCATGAACCTCCAAGTAGGGCTGAGGTCAATGTGCCCAATTGCTAGTACCCTTAACTAATAGGAGCCTCCAAGTACCATGGGGATCCTACTGCGAAAACCCTAAACCCTGTAAACCCTTTACACCCCAAACCCCAAACCCCAAACCCCAAACCCCAAACCCCAAACCCCAAACCCCAAACCCCAAACCCCAAACCCTAAACCCTAAACCCTAAACCCTAAACCCTAAACCCTAAACCCTAAACCCTAAACCCTAAACCCTAAACCCTAAACCCTAAACCATTCCCAGATTCAGGGGGCTTGGGCCGGTCTGGGACTCTGTGGGCGTACTTCAGACTATCACAAGCACTTACTTGGAGGTTCATGGCTAGCTATGATTAGGTTCATAAGGGTTTAGGGTTTAGGGTTTAGGGTCTAGGGTTTAGGGTTTAGGGTTTAGGGTAGTCATAAGTATGGTAACGATACTTACAACCCTGTTTAAGATACTTAGACTTCTACTTCGAACTACCCTAAACCCTAAACCCTAAACCCTAAACCCTAAACCCTAAACCCTAAGCCCTAAACCCTAAGCCCTAACACCCTAAACCCTAACACCCTAACACCCTAACACCCTAACACCCTAACACCCTAACACCCTAACACCCTAACACCCTAACACCCTAACACCCTAACACCCTAACACCCTAACACCCTAACACCCTAACACCCTAACACCCTAACACCCTAACACCCTAACACCCTAACACCCTAACACCCTGACACCCTAACACCCTAACACCCTAACACCCTAACACCCTAACACCCTAACACCCTAACACCCTAACACCCTAACACCCTAACACCCTAACACCCTAAACCCTAAACCCTAAACCCTAAACCCTAAACCCTACCCGCGCACCTCAAAGTAAACGAGAGGCACTGAGCGAGGCACTTCGCCAAAGACCTTCGCACGGTATCCAGCGCAGTACGTGGCCAGGAGCTCTAACTAGGGTTTAGGGTTTAGGGTTTAGGGTTTAGGATTTAGGGTTTAGGGTTTAGGGTTTAGGGTTTAGGGTTACCCGGCAATTCAGGAGTAATCCTCAGTTCACCCAAAGGTGAACTTCTTAGTACGTGGCCAGGAGCTCCAACTAGGGTTTAGGGTTTAGGGTTTAGGGTTTAGGATTTAGGGTTTAGGGTTTAGGGTTTAGGGTTTAGGGTTTAGGGTTACCCGGCAATTCAGGAGTAATCCTCAGTTCACCCAAAGGTGAACTTCTTAGTTAAGTAAGGGGTCTCTTCTGGGGGAGGTCGTTGATTCAACGCGTCAGACTAGTAGAAAGACCCCCCCCCCCCCCCCCCCCCCCCCCCCCCCCACCCCGCCCAAAAAAAAAAAAAAAATGACAAAGAAAAACAAAAACGGATCCTTGGCCCTCTCCCTAAGATCAAGCCTACACTCCCCTAAACCCTAAACCCTAAATCCTCAATCCTAAACAACTAGCTTTCAGAACGGTTCGAGCTTGTGTTCGCGTTCTAGCTTTGCGTGTGTGTGGGGATTGGTGGGGATCTGGGACGTCATGTACTTCCCCCGAGGGTCCGTGTTCCTGTAGGTTTAGGGTTCAGGGTGTAGGGTGTAGGGTTTAGGGTTTAATTAAGGTTTAAAGTTTAGGGCTTAGGGTTTAGGGAAGTATCCTATTTGAAACAGGGTTTCTACAACGGTTCTTGGTGAGTGCATATAGGGTTCCATCGTACAAGCTATTGGTGCCTTTTTACTTTTGGGGGACCACAGAAATTGAAGGCCAAACTCCATAAAGCATATACTTGTGCTTTCAAGGGGTTCCCATATGGCAGCTTTAGGGCCCGAGTGTAACCCTAAACCCTAAACTCTAAGCCCTAAACCCTAAACCCTAAACCCTAAACCCTAAACCCTAAACCCTAAACCCTAAACCCTAAACCCTAAACCCTAAACATGAACCTTTCGGAGTCAACTTTGGAGATGCTGCAGCGTTGAGGGTTTAGTTTATTGGGGGGGAGAGGGGGGGGGGGTGGGGGATGTGCGAGGCAAAAAGAGCGGGAGGGCAGATGAGCTCAGAACCCCCGCCATTTACCCAGAGAGTGCAATAAATACGCATTCACGAGAAAATGTACCTTAGATTCGTATTCAGATCCCTATTATCATGTAAGGTCTTTTCCTGACTTCTAATTAAGGGTATTGGGCTCTTTGGGTACCATGATTAGCCGAATAAACCGTCGTTGGCATCGCCTCGTAACCATCGGAGCAAGCATGTGGCTCCTCGTGCTGCCATGCAAGCGCTCGGCCTTTCATATCACTTCATCCAGCGGAGAGATCAAGGCATTCGACGCCAGCAATGTCGCACGTGCGCCGCAACCTCATAGCAAGCCTGCGCGTTGAGTGAAGTCAGGGTGTTGCTGCGTACTCGTCGACAGTCAAGATGGCCCAAGATGTTGGTTGCTTGTGTCGTTCCGTTGGTTCGGCGTTCGTGAGCTGCCCTAAGGGTCCATGCTACAGGATACCCTCCTAACCCCTATAACCCTAAACCCTAAACTATATACGATATAGGTACATGGACCCTTTGGGCTTTCAAGTGACTGTTGTGATGAAGTGAAAAGGTGCTTCCCCCCCAATCTGACATGTCCAGGAGCCTGGCGGCATGCAGCGAAGGGTTTAGGGTTTAGGGTTTAGGGTTTAGGGTTTAGGGTTTAGGGTTCAGGGTTTAGGGTTTAGGGTTTAGGGTTTAGGGTTTAGGGTTTAGTTCGCCCTGTGTGTTGCTTGCAACTTCCTGCCAGCCATCGTTGTTCTTCAGTCTTGCAGGGTTTATGGTTTAGTGTTTTGGGTCCAAGCGGTCGCTGCAGTGTATGGCTGCATGCGACAAACCGCATTCCTGCTGACTGCTGACAGTGGCAAACCAGATACAGGCGACAGGCTGTGCACCATGGCATGATGAGCTGTCCTGCCCGTGGTCACTGTCACCACCCTGCTGTGGTCTTGGAGCACCAGGTACTTCGCAACATACTTTGATTCTTGCTGTATTGCTTCGTACGAAACCCTAAGCCCTACTACTCAAATTCTGGAGCCCGCAAAACTGACCAGGGACCAGATGTAAGGTTCACGTTTAGGGTTTAGGGTTTAGGGTTTAGGGTTTAGGGTTTAGGGTTTAGGGTTTGGGGTTTAGGGTCGTATAACGAAACAACTGGCAAGGAGAGCCACGGTGACGCCCATAGATGGGGATCTGGAGAAGGCGAGAGAGCGATTGAGACATTGCACCATGGAGTTCAAGAAGGTTTTCCGGGCCAGGCTAAACATGAACCCTAAACCCTCAAGCCTCAACCCTAAACCCTAAACCCTAAACTCTAAACCCTAAACCCTAAGGGATGGTCCCTGTTCAGATTACGACAGGTACCCCTTTTCCCTTTTTGTGGTTCTGGGTCCCCTTGAACAAGTAACCAGCCAAAAAAAGGGTTTAGGGTTTAGGGTTTAGGGTTTAGGGTTTAGGGTTTAGGGTTTAGGGTTTAGGGTTTAGGGTTTAGGGTTTAGGGTTTAGGGGTCACCCTTATCATAATATGGTTACTGGGCTACTAAGGACCATCTTTTTTGGAACTGACTAGATGAAGTTGCAAGCCCCAGTCCCCGTTGGCCCATGTTCCAGGCGGAACAGGTTTTAGGGCATTTAGAGTTCAGGGAATGTTTAGGGTTTAGGATTCAGGGTTCAGGGTTTAGGATTCAGGGTTTAGGGTTTAGGGTTAGGGCAAGGCGTTAATGGGTTGGTTGGGTCAGAGTGTACGAGTTCTTGCCGGCTACGATAGGGGTTCGGAATAGTTACTAATTGTAACTCCTATATAAACTATTATCACCCCCCCCCCAAAAAAAAAAAACAAACAAAAAACAGACCTATTCCAATTCTTAAGGCCCCTATGTTCATGAGTTTTTTTGGCACATGAGCCCCAAGAACGATATTGAGCACACCACGTCCCTACGTAACAGCAGCAAACCTGCAAACTTCAAATCCAGACCCCTAAGCCATGAGTAGGTTTATGGGGCCGAAGTCAGCGAAACCCCTATAACCCTCAAAAATCCCCTCAGCCCTAGGCCCTAAAGCATAGGTCTGTCTGGGTTTCACGCAAGACAGGTCATATGGACTTACCCCAGACCCCAGAACGAAGTCCCCCAAAAAGGCCTTCAGCCTTGATCTTGATTTTGTGAAAAAGCGTTGAAACTTAACTTCGAATCCACTCTCGTTGGGCCCTTGGGATATCTTTATGTTCCCTTCTTGGGTTTAAGAGGATCATAGAGGGCTTTAAGGGCTAACCCTAAACCCTAGACCCTACACCCTAAACCCTGAACCCTAAACCCTGAACCCTAAACCCTAAACCCTAAACCCTAAACCCTAAACCCTAAACCCTAAACCCTAAACCCTAAACCCTAGCACTGAAGACCCCAAAGAGGCTGTGTGGAAGTCGGCTCCATGGCGCTTTGGACCTTCATCGGTGTTTAGGGTTTAGGGTTTAGGGTCAGGGGTTTAGGGTTTGGGGCCCATTTCGGGTTCAGGGTTTAGGGCTAGGGGTTCAGAGGTTTAGGGTTCAGGATTTGTGGTTGGGTGCTGAGCCATCTGTCCTAAAACTCTGTCCACTGTAGAGACCCGGGGGGGGAGGCTGGGGAGGGGAGGTTGTGGGAGGTTGGGGTCTGGGTTTGGATGGTTGAGGAACCCTAAACCCTAAACCTTAAACCCTAAACCCGAAACCCTACACCCTACACCCTAAACCCTAAACCCTAAACCCCTAAACCTAAACCCTAAAGTGGTTCGTCTAGTTCTCCGCCGTCTTCCGCCTCCTCCTCTCCTCTCCGATCTCGAGCATACTCACAGATGCGCACAAACACGCACTCGCAGGCCCGTACTTAGGGTTTTAGGGTGTAGGGCTTAGGGTTTAGGTTTAGGTTTAGGTTTAGGGTGTAGGGTTTAGGGTTTAGGGTTTTGGGTTTTGGGTTTTGGGGTTAAGGGTCATGATAACTTACCGACCACATGGTAAGCCTAACCCTCGCATTCACAAAACCCGCAACCCCCAGCCGAATGCTCGTTGCAAGCCCTTTGCCCGGAACCCTAAACTTAGGCTCCATACCCTAACCCCTAAACCCTAAACCCTAAAACATCGCGAGGTCTGCAAAGTTTACGGATATCCGCGGCCCTGACGCACCGCCTGGGGCGAAACCCTCACCTTGGCAGGCGCATTGAAGTTGACTGAAGTTTAGGGTTTAGGGTTTATAATTTAGGGACCTATGATCCCTATATCCCCATAGCTACAGCCCCCTCTGTCCTTGTAAACCTTAACAGCCAGGATTCCACTAACCCCATCTTAAAAAGCGCATACCCTAAACCCTAAACCCTAAACCGTCTTTAAAAAACACTGTGGGGTTCAGGCCCCAAACTTGGGAGCTGGTGGGTTTGGCTTTAGGGGACAGCGCGGGTGTCCCCCCCTACCTCTACACCCTAACCCTGAACCCCTAAATCCTAAATCCTAAACCCTAAACCCTAAACCCTAAACCCTAAACCCTAAACCCTAAACCCTAAACCCTAAACCCTAAACCCTAAACCCTAAACCCTAAACCCTAAACCCTAAACCTCTGCTCCAACCCAAAGCTATTCCTGCACGCCGGTCGCTTCCCTGGACAACCCAAGAAAGATTGCAGACCACCAGCACGAGCAATGAGCAGCCACGGCAATACTGAAAGAGAAGCATAGTCCGTAGTACTCCGACAGCGCCATAGAATCAGAACTGAATACCTTAGACCCTAAACCCTAAACCCTAAACCCTAAACCCTAGCTTATATGAATGAAAATCGCTCCTTGGGACTGGAGGAACCAGGGTTCAGGGGAGGAACCCGTAAGGGTTGCGGGGCTTGCCATGTTTTGCTTGCAGGAAT
This sequence comes from Symbiodinium natans, assembly GCA_905221605.1. NCBI lineage: Eukaryota > Dinophyceae > Suessiales > Symbiodiniaceae > Symbiodinium > Symbiodinium natans. Next base: position 587,119 of record CAJNDS010002148.1, read on the forward strand.
CTCATTTAGGTATCCTTAACCCTAAACCCTAAACCCTAAACCCTAAACTCCGAGTCCAGGCCACGAAAGTCAAGATGCTTTGGGATGATGAGCTCCCTGTCAAATTGGCCACCCCGTCCCCCCCCCCCCCCCCCCCCCCCCCCCGCCCCAGGGTTTAGGGTTTAGGGTTTAGGGTTTAGGGTTTAGGGTTTAGGGTTTAGGGTTTAGGGTTTAGGGTTTAGGGTTGCCCTGCGCCCAAACAAAAAGAACAAAAGCAGACTGTCAGGCGTAAACCCTAAACCTTAAACTCTACAAACCCTACACCCTGCGTTCTCGAAGTCTCAGGGTTCTGTGGATTCATGGGTTTGGGGAGTATAGGGTTTAGACCTGCCTCACTGGACTTCAGCACCCACTTGCAGAGGCAGAAATAGGGTTAAAGGGTTTAGGTCTGGACCCTAACCCTAAACCCTAAACCCTAAACCCTAAACCCTAAACCCTAAACCCTAAACCCTAAACCCTAAACCCTAAACCCTAAACCCTAAACCCTAAACCCTAAACCAGGGGCCGCATTCCCGTATTGCTTCGGTAGCCGGATCCCCATACAATGTGCACCGCGCTGCGCTAATAGCGAGCTGACCGCCCCCCCCCCCCCCCCCCCCCCCCCCCCCCCCGCAAACAGAAAGCCCAAGCTCTACATCGAAAACCCCAAGCCCTACACCCCAAGCCCCAAACCCCAGGCCCTAAACCCCAAGCCCTAAACCCCAATCTCTACACCCCAAACCGCAAACCCTAAACCCCAAACCCTAAAACACAAACCCTAAACCCCAAACCCCAAACCCTAAACCCTAAACCCTAAATCGAAGCCCAGGTTCCTCTACATAGGTGCAGTCCTTGACGTGGATGCTGGGGATGAGATTGTGGCCAAGTTCAAGGAGAACGCCCCGGTAGGGTTTAGGGTTTAGGGTTTAGGGTTTAGGGTTTAGGGTTTAGGTTTAGGGTTTAGGGTTTCGAGGGTTCAGGGTTTAGGTTTAGGGTTGAGGGTTTAGGGTTTAGGGTTTTGGTTCACCGGGCCGGATGTTTCTTCAAGACCGGGTTCACGCCCTGCCCGACAGAACTCACCGTTATGGCTCCGATCAACCTAACTTCTTGGGTGTGTAGGCCGAGCTCCGGGTACCCAGCGAGCGTAAACCCTAAACCCTATGAACCCCTAAACCCCAAACCCCAAACCCTAAACCCTAAACCCTAATGGTTTATGGTTGAAGGTGTATGCCTTACATCACAAGGCTCTGCATGGGGGCTCTCGGGGTATTTTGGGTGGGGGTGTGGTTGTAAAACCCTAAACCCCTAAACCCCCCAAATCCATAAACCCCAAACCCTAAACCCTAAACCCGAAACCCCTAAATCTCTAAACCCGATAACCCCAAGCCCCAAACCCTAAGCCTAGGATGCCCAGTAGTGCCCTTATTCCCTTTTTGGTAGGTTTAGGCTCCCTTGTAAGTCCCTTCAAGCAAAAAAAGGGCACCCTTTTTTCATCCTAGGTTACTGGGCAACCTAATCCAAAACCCTAAACCCCAAACCCTAAACCCGAAACCCGAAGCCCGTGAGGAGCGAAACTCACCGATTTTTCACACGGACTCGGACTTCGAAGTGTTCCTGGATCCCGCCGCCCCGGCTTTGGTGAGTCCATTGTTTGGCGTTTAGGGTTTGGGGTTTAGGGTTTAGGGTTGGGGGTTTGGGGTTTAGGGTCTAGGATTTAGGGTTTAGGGTTTTGGGTCTAGGGTTTAAAGGGATTTGGGCCAGGGTTTAAGGTCGGAGCTTTGGGGTGCTATAGGGGTTCGGGAAGGTTGAGGCTTTTTGTTCAATCTCAGGCTTTTTTTCAACCCCAGAAATGGAGTCCTGTGCTTGGGGACACCCGAAGCCCTGAACCCTAAGCTGGTGGAGGGTGTTTTTGGTTGAGGGTTGTTGGTTGAAAAGATCGAAATTGTGTTTAACAGGCCCGTAAGTAACTTAGTTCTTCTGAGTGGGCTTTATATTGTCATATTGAATGGGTTTTTTCGGTTGAGGGCTGTGAGGGTCTTGGGTTTGGGGTTCGTTCAGCACGGCGCGCTTAGGCTTGTTCGGTTTCGGGTTCAACCCTGAATAAAACCCTAAAGCCCGAAACCCTGACACCCTGAAACCTTTGGTGGCTTGGACGCCATAGTGTTAGAGGGGCGGTCACCCTAAACCTCAAACCCTAAACCCTCAACCCTCGACCAGACCCTAAACCCTAAACCCTAAACTCCCTATAATCCAAAATCCGAAATGCCTGGACACCCCAGATGCCAGGCCGGTTGCTGCCACGGGTACAAGGCCTGTTTGGTGTAGGGTTTCAGGGGTTTAGGGTTTAGGGCTAGCCCTAAACCCTAATCCCAAAACCCTTAAATTCTGGAATTTGGGTGTTTCAGGGTTTAGAGCTTTAGAGATTTAGGATATTTTAGTGTTTTAGGGTTTAGGGTTTCGAGTTAGGTTTAGGCTTTAGAGTTCAGGGTTCTGGGGTTCAGGCTTTCGGGAACTAGGTGCCCCATAATGTTGTGCCTTGTGAAAGTCCCTTAGGCTCTGTGCGAACCCTCCAGTTTCCCCTCTCGGAAAGTTTTTTCCGGTTTTGGGCTCAGGGCTGTTCGAGGTTCAGGGATTTAGGGTTGAGGGTTTAGGGTGGTTTGGGGGGTTTAGGGTTTGGGATGTAGAGCGTCTCGCTGCGCAAGCGGCAGGCACCGACACACCCAGCGTTTGGAGGTGTCCTCTTTGACCAAACTACCAACAGCACAACGATGTGCCCAAGTCGGCAGGAAGGTTTGCCCCGCCCCCAAGTCGTCAGGCAAATTTTGGGCCCGAGTCGTCAGGCAAAAGTTTGCTCCGCCCCAAACCCTTCGCCCAAGTCGTCGGCCCTCTCGGCCTAAACCCTAAACCCTACATCCTAAACCCTAAATCCTAAACCCTAAATCCTAAACCCTAAATCCTAAATCCTAAACCCTAAACCCTAAACCCCAAACCCTAAACCCTAAACCCTAAATCCTAAACCCTAAATCCTAAATCCTAAACCCAAAATCCTAAACCCTAAACCCTAAACCCTAAACCCTAAACCCTAAACCCTAAACCCTAAACCCTAAACCCTAAACCTCACCATGGTTCGAGGGTGCCCTCCCTGCCCTGCTAGCAAGGTTCGCGGGTGGGGTCCAGGGATTCCAGAAGGCTTTCAGGGTGTTCCGGGCCAGGGAGGGTTTAGGGTTTAGGGTTTAGGGTTTAGGGTTTAGGGTTTAGGGTTTGGGGTTTAGGGTTTAGGGTTTAGGGTTTAGGGTTTAGGGGGTTCGGGAATGAGGACATAGAGTGGCCTAGGGTTTCAGGGCAGGTTTACGGCCTGCTGGGGCTTGGGCTGTTTGAAGATGGGAAGCTTCTTTAGCTGGCTTGAGGAACTCTGTGTAGTGTGAAGAATATCTTTTTGACACTTTGCCTTCTTCTTAGTGATGTGGGATTCTTTGGGTTAGCAAGTTGCTTGACTGGTGAAAGCTTGAGATGCTGAACCCTAAACCCTAAGCCCTGAACCCTAACCCTAAACCCTAAACCCTAAACCCTGAACCCGAAACCCTAAACCCTAAACCCTAAACCCTAAGCCACCAACTCTGGGTTAGGGAGTGCTTCCCCATTTCAGGGTTCAGGGCTTAGGGTTTCGGGCTGAGGGCTTAGAGATACGAGGCAGGCAGGCGCGTGGGACATGTTCCCTTACTGGGCTCAAGGGGATCATATTTGGGAATGTTCTTCGCTGGCGGTTGCGGCCCTAAACCCTCAACCCTAAACCCTAATCCCTAAACCCTAAGCCCTAAATCCTGTAGGGTTTCGGCTTCAGGGAACCTTGTCAGGAGCTCGAGATCAATGCCCTGAACACGGCAGCGTGCCCAGTGTGAGAGCTCACCCCAGGAACCACATGAACCCCAACATTGAGATGACATGGTTTAGGGTTTAGGGTTTAGGGTTCAGGGTGATTACCCTACTACACTGCCACCATACACTCTAAACCCCTCAACCCTAAACCCTAGACCCTAAACCCCAGTAAGGTAAGTAAATGGATTAGATTCCCTTCCGGGGTTCACGTAGTCCAGGGTGATAGGTCGTGCGATTCGAGCGTTTCTGGGCTTGGGCCCCCCAAGAAACACGTCTCGCATTCTTTTCGGTTGTTCACTGAAAAGTTGTATATTACTTTGGGGGACGTTTCCGACATGAACCAGGCGGATCAATGCAAGATGGTGCCAGGTCTGACAGAGAGGCTTACTTTCAATCTCCGCTGCGGTCTCGGTCCATCAGGGTGAAGGCAAAGTCGCCTGCGCTCTTGTCCTGGCTCCGGGACTTCACAGACCAACATGGTCAAACTTTGACCCATTCGGCCAACACGATGAGAAGTTTGACAAAGCAGGGTCCGGAGATGGCGGAATTTTGCATCAAGATGCTTTGCAGCCTCGTGTCTCGGTCTCTTCTCCAGGTCTAGGGTTTAGGGCTGAAGGGTTAGGCCTCAGGGGCAACCAGAAAGAGCACCCTGCTTCTCCACAGGTCACTGGGGAGGTCTGCATGCAATGGTTTCAGAGCCTGCTTCTTGCTAGCTGTTCGTAGGGAACAAGAGAATTGGGCCCCTTGTGTTCCGCCGCACAGGGTGGTTTCCGAAAATAGCGGTACCTTTTTTTTGGCCCCTTTCAGGGGAGTCTATTGGGGGTATAAAAGGGGTACCCCTATTTTGGGAAATCCCCATATCTAAGATCCATAAGGCTTTCTCATGACATGGCGCATTGACGTTCAGCTTAGCGACGAGCAGGTTTCCGCACCTAACGTGTTTTCCCTTCTTGGGCTTAAAAGGATCATATGGGTTTTTCTCAAAATCATGGTCCGGTTTTGGATCCCTATTATAATACGGCACCCAATATTCAGGGTACTCCAAAAGGGATCATCATTTTGACAGCCGCCCATATGTCGGGTATGTTTTTCAGAAGGTCTTAAAGCGCCATGCTAGTATTGGGAACCCTAATTAAACATTATTACCCTAAACCCTCAACCCTGCACCCAAACTCTAACTCCCTCATTCCTAATGGGACCCCTCAACCTTATATTCCTAAACCCGAAACCCTAAACCCTGACCCCTAAACCCTAAACCACCTGATTCCTAAGAACCAGTAAGACTAAAACATCTTGAGGAACCCCCGAGAGCTCAAGACCCTTCCAAGCGCTAAGAAAACCTGGGCATCAACATCTGCGGCCCTCCGAGTCTAAGGGACCCTTGAGGGTCTAGGGTCTACAGGGTCTATTGTCTATAAGGTTTAGGGTTTTGGGTTTTGGGGTTTAGGGTTTTAGGGTTCTAACCCATTCGGATCCCGGGTTTTGGGATTTGAGGTTTTAGGGTTTTGGGGTTTCGGCGTTTTAGGGTTTTAGAGTTTTTGGGTTTTTCGGTTAATCGTTTTAGGGTTTTAGGGTTGCTAGGTATAGAATTTTGGGTTTGAAAAGGTCTGCTCCTTGATGGGTGCTGTGGTCTTTCGGGTGCTCTGCTCGTGGTTTGTTCCTGTTGGCCCTTAGTAGAGAGTGAGGCACCCTCTGTCCCCCTGTTACAACCCTTTAACGGCTTCTGTGGGGTATCTGATTCCCTCCTTTACCCTTTACCATAAAACCTGAACCCTAAACCCTAAACCCTAAACCCTAAGCTAGGCTTTTTTCGGGGCTGAGGTCTGGAACCTACTGCTGGACAAGCCCTATGCCGATGGCGGTGGGGAGTTCAGCGGTCGTGTGGCAGCTCAAGGTGCCACGATCCCGGCTTTAGGGTTTAGGGTTCAGGGTTTAAGGTTTAAGGTTTAGGGTTTAGGGTTTAGGGGTTCAGGTTTAGGGTTTAGGGTTTAGGGTTTAGGGTTTAGGGTTTAGGGTTCAGGGTTTGGGGTTTAGGGTTTGGGGTTTAGGGTTTAGGGTTTGGGGCTTAGGGCTTCGGGTTTGGGGTTATACCTTTCAAGTAAGAACACCTTCCTTCCACATGGGGGGGGGGGGGCTCTTTTTCTTACATAAGAGAACTCAACGTGTGAATAACGGTTCTTAATGAGACAAAGACTAGTACAGCCAATTCAGATAATGGGAATTGGGGTTTGGGGCTATAGAAAGATGATCAGCAACAGCTCCTATAGTAGTCGTAGCCATGCTTAAGAATCTGTCATTGAGCCGAAATTCCCACTAAACCCTGAACTCTCAACCTTAAACCCTAAACCCTAAACCCTAAACCCTAAATTAACCCTAAACTCGCAACCTTAAACCCACTGCAGGTGAACCTCGACATTGGGATACCCGAGCCCAGAAGACGGCCGTGAAAGTCACCAAAGGACGGAGCTCGGGTTAGGGGTCTATTTAGGGTTCAGGGTTTAGAGGTGAGGGTTTAGGGTTAAGAGTTTAGGGCTTAGGGTTTAAGTTTAGGGTCTAGGGTTGAGCCTTGAAACCCTAACCCTAAACCTGCATCCTCAAACCCTATGCTCTGAAACCCTAGACCCTAAACCCTAAACCCCTAAACCCTAAACCCTAAACCCTAAACCCCTGATCCCCAAGCCCTCCAAAACCCTAAGCCCTCCTGACCCCCGAAAAGCCCTGAGAGCCCTACTTGGAGGTTCATGGTACTTAGTAACTCATGATAACTGTACTTATAGCCCAATGGGTTTCGGGTTTAGGGTTTAGGGTTTAGGGTTTGGGATTTAGGGTTTAGGGTTTAGGGGAACTGTACTTATAACCCACTTATCAGCCCCCTAAGTGCCCTAGTATGTTTATAAGTACAGTTATAAGTACAGTTATAATTGGTTACTAAGTACCATGAACCTCCAAGTAGTCCCTGTTCGGAGGGAATTGGGTACCTTGCATCCCCCAACATAGCCCATTAAGTGACTAAACTCCAAAAAAGTTGGAGGAAGGTCCTTATCTCCATACCCCAATAGGTATAATACCAGTAAAGGCAGTCCGAGATCTGTTAACCATTTCTAAACCATGTTCCAACTTTCTGCAGTTTACATTATTGTGGACCCACTGCGGTGGGCGCAGTACATTGGGACGACATGATTGTGACCCAAAAAAACCAAATCCCCTCAGTTGAGGCGCACGCCCGAAAAAAAGACCCCGGAAGAAAAGGAAGAGGACTCAAAGAATAATAATGTGGCAGGCGCAGCGATGTTGGCATGTCGCGAGCAAACCCCAGCACGTGCTGCAAGAAGAAAACTGGTCACGATTTCGTGGCCAGTTTTTCGGGCCAACTACGTTTCAAAGTGCCATCTGCGCTGCCAGCCATCTGTCGGACGTATCTATACACATATATACATATACATTTACAAGTAAGTACACTTCTAGCTTGAAGAAAACAGTTCTCTCTGTTCTTGTCTCACATTTTGAGACCAAAGTAGTCCTGTACACCCATATTCCCCAACCCTGAACCCCCAACTCCAAACCCTAAACCCTAAACTTAACCCCCCCAAAGTCCAAACTCTAAACCCTAAACTGTGGCGCGCAGCGCTGAAAAAAACACCCCCGAAAACAAATCGTGCTAGAGAACGCGGTCAGGGGACTGCAGGAAAGCGTGGCAGGTGCAGCGAAATCGTGCCTTTTGACCAGCCCCCGCGGTCGCATCCAGGAAGCAAAATCGGGTCACGATTTCGTGACCCACGCACTGGTAACATGGACGTAATCATCGTGCGGGCATGGATGCTCTGGCCCTTCGCATGCAGAGGTAACAAGCAGGGTGTTTTTTTCTTTCCGGGCGCAAGCCTAAACTAAGGAGCCTTAAATCGCAATAGCGATCCCAGTCTGATGTAAGGTATATATTCCTTAATTGAGGGGTATTGGGGTGTTTGGGGACTTCCACGCCCAGCCGAAGCTGGCTGTTTTTTGCGATGCATGGGGAGTTGGAGGGTCATGGGTGGTTACCCTAAACCCTAAACCCTAAACCCTAAACCCTAAACCCTAAACCCTGCCGCTTGATCCTGGCACGCTGCAGTTCACGAAGCACGGCGTTTTTTGAAGCATCTGCCTTCGGCCGCATATGTTCGTGGGAGGGGGGACCCTAAACCCTAAAACCCTAAACCCTAAACCCTAAACCCTAAACCCCGGAAGGTGGGGGGGGGGGGGGGTTGGGCCCAGTTTTTCTGAGGCGTTGACGTAGGATGGGGCCTTGCCTTTTCGGGTTCCTGTACGATTTCTCTCCCTCCCCCCCCCCCCAGCAAGGCCCTTGGACCCACAATTCGAGGCCCATACTTGTTCCCTTTAGAAAAGGTCTGGTAAAAACCAGCAAGATACCCCAAGCCCTAGACCTAATGCCCGAAACCCCCCGGTTGAACCCCTAAACCCTAAACCCTAAACCCTCAACCATAAAGAACCAGCAAGAGTAGAAAAGGACAGATCGGCAACCCTACTCGACCATCCCAATGGTGTTGCGAGATCGCTTTGGCGTGGGGGACCCAAGGGGGCTTTGGGTGTGTCTTGTGGGTTTTGGGGTTAGGCTGTTCCCCCTAGTACTAACAGTCCGTAATAGGGATTATAGTACTCCCCCCCCATACCCGAAACCCTAAACCCGATGAAGAGCTGTTAGTAGAAGGGGGAACATCCCAAGATTGGGTTTAGCGTGCAGGGTGTGAGTGTAGGGCTTAGGTTTCAAGCTTAGTTTGTTGCTTTGGTTGGACGTAGTGATTTTGAACACGCGTATATATATATATATATACATACATACATACATATACATGTGTGTGCGTATGTGATGTGTGTGTTGTTGCGGCTGCGGCTGCAGCTGCGGCTGCGGCTGCTTCTGCTTCTGCTGCTTCTGCTGCTGCTGCTGCTGCTGCTGCTGCTGCTGCTGCTGCTGCTGCTGCTGCTGCTGCTGCTGCTGCTGCTGCTGATGCTGCTGCTGCTGTAGTAGCTGTAGTAACTGTTTTCATTATTGCTATTGCTCGTACTATTCTTGTTGTTGTTGCTGCTGCTGCTGTTCTTGTTGTTGCTCTTGTTCTTGTTATTCTTCCAATTAGTTCTTGTTATTGTTCTTGTTCTTTGTCTTGTTAGGTATTGAGAGTTTGAACCTTTCTCGAAGGGTGTGAGAGTTGTGGGTGTTATCTGTCAACCCCCTTGTTCTCTCCTCATCTCGAAGGTGGTCTTTTTTCCAGAGCCCAAACGTGAAGTAGTCAGGTAAAGGTAGGAACCTGCCCATCGACCCCACCCCCTTAAACCCTAAACCCTAAGCCCTAAACCCTAAACCCTAAACCCCAAACCCCAAACCCTAAACCCTAAACCCTAAACCCTAAACCCTAAACCCTAAACCCTAAACCCTAAACCCTAAACCCTAAAGCCCTAGTCTGGTCCCTTGACCAAGGCACTCCGACAGCCTGCCAAACGCGCCCTGCCGGGCAGCTCTGCCTGTTGCCTCTCGGCTCTGGATTCTTTTTGGGGTGTAGGGTTTAGGGTTTAGGGTTTAGGGTTTAGGGTTTAGGGTTTAGGGTTTAGGGTTTAGGGTTTAGGGTTTAGGGGGATTTTTGGGGGTGAGGGTTGGGATGGAGGAGAGCATCTAGGAAGCTCGACTCTATTTTACGTGCCCTCTCTACTTTGCAACCCCCCTAACAAGCAGGGCTTTCTTTTTTTCGGCCCCCGCTTCTCCTTACCAGCCCGGTTGTTAAACCCTGGACTTCAGAAGCGCAGAGACATCGGAGCGGGTGCAGATTAAGCCCCCTAGTCTCGTCTGTATCTCACCCTACCTGCGAATCCTAAACCCGAAACCCTAAACCCGAAACCCGAAACCCTAAACCCGAAACCCGAAACCCTAAACCCTAAACCCACGGCTGCACCGAGCCCCACCATGCGCCGCCCCCAACTCAAGGCCCAGGCCCCAAAAGCCCGAAGGCCCTGAAGTTCTGGGGTTTAGGGTTTAGGGTTTAGGGTTTAGGGTTTAGGGTTTAGGGTTAGTAGCGTCAATACTATATAGGGTTGAGAACCCCAAGCCCTTAAACCCTACTAATATGGTTTTTGAGCTCGCGCCCAAAGTATCTCATTCGATACGGGCACTACCGTTTTTTATACTAAACGAATTTCATGCGTCCTTGCACCCATTGTCCCTTACGTTTCTCTCTTCGCCTTCTCAAGGGAGAACAAAGAACAAAGTGATGCACGCCTTCGTGTGACAGCGAACAATGGAAAAAAGTAGGCATCATGAGATTGCTGTATGAAAGACCGACTAAGCTCTGCCTGCTGAACCCCATACACCCCTAAACGCTAGACCCTAAAGGGTCGCTACAGCAGTGGCGCGAATCAAACTCCCATAGCTGGGGTTTTCATCCTAGGAGGAAGGTTACGCCCCAAAAGCCCTGAAACCCTAAAGCCCTAAAACCCTCAACCCTAAACCCTAAACCCTAAACCCTAAACCCTAAACCCTAAACCCTAAACCCTCAACCCTCAACCCTCAACCCTAAACTGTAAACCTAGACCTAAACCCTACTTCCCCGGAAATGGGGCCAGGTTGGGGCCTGCTGGCGGATTAACTTCAGCCGAGTGGTGCCAAAGCTGCATCTCACTCTCCCCCTAAACCCTGAACCCTAAACCCTAAACCCTAAACCCCAAACCCTAAACCCTAAACCCTAAACCCTAAACCCTAAACCTGTAGTTTAGTGATGGTTTCCTGCAGCTGGGGTCCGGGTTTCATGGTGGCAGGGTTCGGGGCTTCGGTGGTGCTGTGAGTTCAGGGTTTCGGGTTTCGGGTTTAGGGTTCAGGGTTTGGGGTTTAGGGTTTGGGGTTTAGGGTTTAGGGTTCAGGGTTTAGGGTTTAGGGTGTAGGGTTTAGGGTTTAGGGTTTAGGGATAAAACGAAACTTACGCAAGTTGTGCCCCCGCAGCTCTGAATCCTACATCCCCGCACCCGTAGCCGCAAGAAAGCCTACACCAAGCCTCAGCCGGTTTAGGGTTTAGGGTTTAGGGTCTAGGGTCTAGGCTCTAGGATTTAGGGTTTAGGGTTTAGGGTTTAGAGTTTAGGGTGTAGGGTGTAGGGTTCAGGCTTGGGTGGACTGGTGGGGAGGCGCCCTAAGCCCTAAGCCCTAAGCCATAAACCCTAAACCCCAAACCCTAAACCCGAAACCCTAAACCCGCACCCTGGAACATGGCATTTTTCCTGCGTGTTTGTGAGTGATCGCAAAAAACTGCCGAACGTGAACCTCAAACCCCAAACCCCAACCCTAAAACCCCAACCCTCAGGCCTGAAACATACAAAAAGCAGGGCCAATCCCTAAGCCCGTAAAACCCCAAACCCGAAACCCCTAAACCCGAAACCCCAAACCCGAGGAGAAGCAGGGCAACGTCAACTGGGCTGCCTGGCTTCAGCCTAGCGCCTTCTGAAGCCCCCAGTGTTCTTGTAGCTTCATGCTACAAATGCAACCCTAGCATAGAGGAGCCCTAAACCAGGAACCCGAAACCCCTAAGCCCTTTTTTTGTTTAGGCTATGTTGGTAGCTCCGGGCTTCGGACTTAAGCTTCAGGGTGGGAAACCCTAAACCCTAACCCCTAAACCCTGAACCCACTTAAGCTTCCGGGTTTTGGGTTGTGTCGAGTTTAGGACATAGGTTTTTGTTGAGGTCCGGGGTTCGGGTCTTCTCAGGGAGAGAGGTGCCAGAGATCCGTGGCGCTCGTTGGCGCTTGTAGGATTTGGGGTTTAGGGTTTAGGGTTTAGGGTTTGTTTGGGTTGTGGAGAAGCAATCCAGGTTTCCCACTCTCAACAAGTACCTCTTCAAGCAATTACTTTGATCTCCTCACAGGCCATCCCTTGATGTTTTTGATTGCGATCCGAGCAGTCAAGTGGGATCCTCGACACACAGGCCACGGAAAGCAGGAAGAAAGTGGAAAGCTGGGCCAAGAATTTGCAAAAGGGAAATCAGTTGAGCCTCCAGTTGTTGGAGAAGACCAGCAGTGGTTCGAGCAGCAATGCAGCACCACCTGAGCAGCGAGAGTTTCAAGGATATAGGGTTTAGGGTTTAGGGTTTCGGGTTTAGGGTTTAGGGTTTGGGGTTTAGGGTTTAGGGTTTAGGGTTTAGGGCGTTCGAAGCTTCGAAGCAAGTTGGACGAGTTCATGCTTCTGGAGGCCACAATCTTCAAGTTGGAGGACAGTCTAAACCCTAAACCCTAAACCCTAGACCCTAAACCCTAAACCCTAAACCCTAAAACCCTAAACCCTAAAACCCTAAAACCCTAAACCCTAAATTGGGAAAAAACGAAGTTGGAGGAGGTCAGCAAGTCCCGGGATTCCATACGGGAGTAGGGACTGACTGAGACCCGGAGTCGCATGGGCTTCAGTTGACCATCTGCACTAGGTACTCAGGGGTAAAAGGAAGGACCCCTTGAAGGGACCCACTAGACCTGAATAGGGTTTGGGGATTAGGGTTTGCGGTGTAGGGTTTAGGGCCCTTATTTCCCTTATATAACCCTATATTGTATATATCTGCACTAGGTACTCAGGGGTAAAAGGAAGGACCGCTTGAAGGGACCCACTAGACCTGAATAGGGTTTGGGGATTCGGGTTTACGGCTTCGGGTTTAGTGCCCTTATAGAACCCTATATATTGTATATATATATATATATCTTATACAGTCTCTATATACCCCCTAAAAAAGCCCCAAATAACCCCTAAGGCCCCTTGTAAGGGTCCCTCCTCTAGCCCCTTGAAGGTAGGTCCCTAGATTTTTTATATGGTACCTTACTGGGTGTAAGAGGATCTTATGTAGGAAATGAAGTTTGGAGGGTTTCAAGGTCCATCCTGGAGTGTACTGAATCGGAAAAGCCGTACGCCTTAAACCCCCACATGCACAGGAGTCCAACCTACGCACGCCCGAGATCTGCTGTCGGTTTCAGGGGAAGGGGTGGAGATTCAGGGCTTCTGCTCAGCCGTGGGTTCAGGGCTTAGGGTTTACAATAGGGTCTAGGGTTTAGACGTCAGGGTTGAGGGTTTACGGTTATCCCTAAACCCTAAACCCTAAACCCTAGATCCGTAACCCTTAACCCTTAACCCTGAACCCTGAACCCTGAAACCCTAAACCCTAAACCCTTAAACCCTAAACCCTAAACCCTAAACCCCAGACCCTGCCCCTGGGCTGCAACGAGGTGTGGTCGCCCCAGGTGGTCTGGACGCCCTCGCAGCGGCGCTATGCCGGGCACTGGGCATCTCTTTTTCTGGAGAAGAAACCCTTCGGGTTTAGGGTTTAGGGTTTAGGGTTTAGGGTTTAGGGTTTAGGGTTTAGGGTTTAGGCTTGGGATGTTCCCCGGTGCACTCACAGTCCTTAGTAGGGATTATAGTACCCCCCCCCAACTGTCAGAATCTCTATTTAAGGAGCTGTTAGAAAAAGGGGGAACATCCCAGCTATTAAACCCCAGAGCCTTCAACACCCTACGCCAGACAAGCTTAGGGTTCTAGATGTTGAGTTGATGTGTTCAGAGTTTGGGGTCTAGGGTTTAGGGTTTCGGGTTTACGGTTTAAGCTGCAGGAATTTAGGTTCAAAGGCCTTAGGTATAGGTTGTTCTGGAGCTTATGAGGTTTAGGACTTGGGTTTCATGCGGCGGAGTCTGAGTCTAGGGTTGTGGAGGGTTGACTTACAGGTGATCCGGAAGGAGTGTCAGAAGGTCGTTGGGCTCTTTTGGGCCAACGATCTCCAGAAAATTAAGTTCTTTACTTTTTGGGGGGGAGGACTGACTCTCCCTCCCTCCCTCCCTCCCTCCCTCCCTCCCTCCCTCTCTCTCTCTCTCTCTCTCTCTCTCTCTCTCTCTCTCTCTCTCTCTCTCTCTCTCTAAGCACCCCGGCTCGAGCTTTTTATTGTATCGTGTAGCCGCCTTCGCATGGGACGAGCTCCTTGGTACGTTCTGACAGTGCTGGCATTGGTGTTCTCATGCACTACATGGCTCCCCCCACATTCGATGGCCTGGTGCCTGTGGAGTAGCTTTGGAGCCAACAGGACTACATGGGGGCCTTGGGCACGCAGGACACCCAGCATATCCTCATGGACGTGGTCCAAGCCTACTTTGGCGAGCACCCGCCTGGCATTGAGATGGACACGCCGGACGATGACTGCCCAGAGACGCTCCCATAGGCCGGCTCTCGCACAGGTCCACCAGGTTCGGAAGCAGCTCTGCACACACGCATGCCTCAACGCCAATCTGCTACTCCTACGAAGTCGGCCCCTTCCGTTGGGCGCCGCAGATCCAAGCAGAACGTCCGTCTGCAGACGTGCTGGCCGATGCTGCCTCCAGCCGGAGTCAGGCTGCTCATGATAGAAGCCAGGTGGGGTCACCAGATCTCAACACTATGGATTCGGCCTGTGTGGGGGCTTTGTCGGCGTAGTCACCTCCAGGATTGCCAGGGATCCAGGGACACGTTGTCACCATGCGGCCCACCAAGGTAGCAGTGGTTTCGGCCCCGTCGGGATGCCGGTTGGCCGTGGACCTGCTCCACGAAGCGGACCTGTACATGGGCAGGCGCGCTACTCACGCAATTTTGCGAGTCGTCCCGGTCCCAAGTCCGGACCCCACCTGAGTTCAGCAGGGCTTGTACCTTTACGGCTTACAAGGGTGGGGGGTGTGAGGGTTGTCGGGATCTGTGCCTCGAGCCCGACAGGAGCATCCTTACTGTGCTCCTTAGTCTTCTGCTATCATGCGAAGCCTCGAGGTAGGTCATACCCTGAAGTCGCTGCCACTGATGCCGGTTGGTGGGCGTGGGAGCCCTGTGAGAACCTGCCGCGTTACTGTGAGCACACAGACTACGCCGAGAGGTGGTGGAGGCCGTGCTGTTAGCACGCAAACTTCGCCGCGAGGCAGTTCGCCGCCTACCCCTCCGCCTGCAAGGAGAACCGCGACAATGGCTCCTGCCTCGGCTCTCTCGGGAGCTGCTGCTTCACCGGTGGCGCCAGTGGACCCACCGCCGTGGGCTACGCCTGGCTGTGAGACCTCATCTTCGGCCCCCCTGAGGAGCCCGCTTTGTTTGTGCCCAGGCAGGCGGCCGCCGCTCCGGAGGACTGTGCTCGGCGCTGGAGGCTCATTCGTGCCATTCCGCAAGCTCCCAACTCACTCAGCATGTGCGCAGAGTTGGCAACTGGGCTATAGCTGCCAGCTGTGCGCTCATCTTCCCGGGGCTTGCGCAGCGCATGAGGAGCGAGGGCAAAGCAGGTGATGCCATGGAGTGCTGGCTGGCTTTCGAACATGGATTGGCTCGTCCCGGCTCGCTTCTTGCGCTAACCCCACTTGGAGATGTGACGGAAGCCTGCTGGAGGGAGACACTTTGTCAGCTCCTGGTTCATGTTCACCAACTCCACCAGTCACTGCCGGCAAGATTGTATTATCAATTGGAGTGGGCCACACCTTGGGCCACGCGTGTGGCACATTTCGCTGCTTTCTTTGCAGAACCTGTCGATGCTGAGGCCAGCCCTGCTGGCGGTCTCGCCCTGGACGACATCCTGGAGGTGTCCTCGGAGGCTTCGACCTCGATTTCCTGGCAGGAGTCCGCTGGTTTGAAAAAAAGGAAGCTCTGGTTCGTGAAGAGGAGGAAGCGGCCCCATTTTGGGAGCCGCGGCCGCTGGCAGGCCCCACCCTCCGTCACGGCCCGCAGCTGGAGCATGCACTTCTGCTTCGCCTGCTCGCTGGACGACGTGGCCGCCCAGAGAGGAGACCAGGTCCCGCTCGGGACCGCCCAGGCAGGACCGCAGCAAGGGCGCGCGTCGACCAGCCGCCCCCAGAGGCAGGGAGGAGCAGCTGTCTCGCGCTCTGTCGGCAGTTCTTCGACATAAAGCCGGGGCCAGTGGACTGCACATCCGGTCAGATGGATATGCCAGTCTGGCTGCGGTCCTGCGACAACCTGCCATGCGGCGCCTAAACTCCACCCCGGCAGAGGTCGTCCAGGCGATTGCGTCAAACGCCAAGCAGAGGTTCGAGCATGTGGTGGAGGATGGGCGATCGTTGGTCAGGGCCACCCAGGCGCACTCCATCTATGTGCCGGATGCACTGGAGCGCCTCTTCGAGCCTCTGTGGCGTGCTTTCATGGCACCCTGCGGTGCCATCTGGGGTCCATTGCTCAGCGTGGACTGATGCCTGGAGGGGAGCGCGGCCCCAGCTACCGCCGCCGCGTCCACATCGCCGTTTATCAGAAGGACCCAAACCACGGCCCCTCTGGGAGCCGCATGCCTATCTCCGGCTTTAGGGACGATGCAGAAGTGGCTCTGAGGATTGACGTTGCTGCTCTCCTGTCTGATGGTTTCGTGATCCACCGTTCTTCCAACCAGGTCTATCTCACGGAGCAGACCATCCCGCCCTCGTACACCATCGATCTCGGCTCGGGCCAACCGGTTGCCGCCAACACTTTTGGACCGTCCGGAGGGATGCGCAAAAAGTCGAGGTCCGTGGCTGTCTTTGCTGTTGTGGTTGCACTCACACTTACGCCCTCCTTTCTGTGCGGCTGCTGCCCTAACCCCCCGCACTCTGACACGCCTGACTTGCCCAGGTCCCGGCCACGTGCTAGTGGAGGCCAATGCGGAGCAGGGCTGGCGGTGCACTGGCTCTGTGTGAGTTACTGCGCCGCTCTCCTCAAACTTGTGTTGCATCAGTGGCGCCAGCCAGGCACCCTCAGGCGAGCTCGGGTGTCAAGCGGGCCCTTGGCCGAGCCGTGCGCCGAGCAGAAGCAAACCCTCATGGCCTCACATGGTATAGGGGAAAGTTGCACAGCGTTAGTACTTTAAGGCACATCATTCAGCCCTCCGTGTCGGATCGGCCACCTCGTGTGAAGCCGCGGCACCCGCCCCCTACCAGACATGGCCCCAGATTGAGTGTTGTTACATGGAATGTTGTTGGGGGTTTGTCACATGATGCCTGGGTCGAGGTTCAGGTCTGGTTGCATACGCAATGCGCCCACGATATAGTCTTGCTGCAAGAGACACATTGGCAGTTTAGTAACCTCTTCCCTCTCCCCAAGTACCACGTCGTCCACTCAGGCACTACTGACCACCGACATCAAGGCTGTGCAGTCCTGGTGCGCCGGGAGCTTGTTGATGAACCTGATGTTCGTTGGAGTTCAATCCTGGCAGGACATGTTCTCCATGTTAGGTTCCCCTTCAAGGGTAGGCATGTGGATGTCATCAATACTTATCAGTATGCCTGGCACAGTGGCAGTGACCGGGAACAGCTTCTGCACAAGCGTGAGAGGGTTTGGATTCGGCTCGACCAGCTAATATCCACCATCCCCATCAGAAACACCCTCCTGTTAGGGGGTGACTTTAACTGTGTGGGCACATTCGATGGGCACAGGTTTGGCCCGTCCACCGCGCGCTCGCAGTCGCCTCACCCTGACAAGGACTCTCTGGCCAACCTTGCCCGTGTCCACTGCCTCACTGCTTTGAACACCTGGGGCCACAGGACACACATGTCCACCTTCCAGCATGAATCAGCTTGTAGCCAGATTGACTTCCTCCTTATGCGCCGTGCTCAATCGGACGGTCTGGCAAAGCAGGCCCGCCCCGACCATGCCTTTCACGTTCTGCGCTGGCGTGGAGGCGCTCTCCACCGCCCTGTCCAGGCCAGCATTCCGGCCCTCCACTACCAGCAAGCGGGCCACGCGCCCAAACCGCTTCCTCCGTCCCCTAAGTACCTAGTGGAGCAAGCCCCGGAGGCCCTCTCTGCTTTCAGAGAGGAGCTTGCAACCCTCCTTGCCTCTGGTCCCGTCAGCCCCGAATCCCTCAACCATGCCCTGCGCAGTGCAGGCAGACACCTCGATACGCCGGACCCGCCAACCACCACAACCACCCCGCAACAGGTGTTGGAGGGAGCCGTTCTCTCCATGTGGCAGGCGCGTCGACGCGCGCTACAGTACTCGGAGGTGTGGGGCCACCGCTCGCTCTCCCTGCGCGCGGGGACCGACGCTAGTCACGCCGTCCTTCGCACGGCCATGCGGGGATGGCTTCTCTGGGCTCGCTACCTTGGCTCCCACTCTGCCATTCGCAAGCGAAGCCGAGGCGTCAAACGAGAAATTTTCCAGGATTGTTTGGAAAAGGCTGTGCACGCCGAACAACTTGGGGACCAACGTGCGCTCTATGCTGTAATTAGACGACTGGCCCCCCGCACAACGCGTTCAGCTCCGCGGGGAACATGGATGTCTCCTCTCAC
This sequence comes from Symbiodinium natans, assembly GCA_905221605.1. Classification (NCBI taxonomy): domain Eukaryota; class Dinophyceae; order Suessiales; family Symbiodiniaceae; genus Symbiodinium; species Symbiodinium natans. The sequence continues at coordinate 605,276 of CAJNDS010002148.1, forward strand.
TCCAGCCCCCCCCTGCGACTCCCCTTCGGCTGCTCCGCCCGCCCCCCCGCCCGCCCCCGCTCGAGGACTTGCAGGACTCCCTGCGCGCTCTGGAAACGGGCAAGGCTGTGCCTCGACACCTTGCCAGCATACAGCTCTGGAAGTTTGGCCAGGATGTTGTGCTTCCCCATGTGCACAGTCTGTGTCGCCGCATCTGGGAGGGCGCTCCTTTTCCGCTCCTGTGGGCGGACGCCTGGATCGCCTGGCTCGCCAAGCCAAACAAGCCCAGCGACCAGCCGGCCAATATGAGACCAATTTCCATTACTGATGCGGGCGGTAAACTGGTCGCCAAGGCTTTGTGTACGCGACTTCGGCCCTGGTTCGCCCAGGCTGCCGCTGATTGGCCCCAATTCGCGTACCTGCCTGGTCGAAGCATCGAGCACGCTATAGCGAAGGCGGCGCATCATTGCCGGCGTCAACGCCAGTCTCGCGCACGCGCGTGTCCCTTTGCACGAGCGCAGGAACACCGGTCGTCGACCCACCCCTTGCTGTGGAGGTATCACTATCTCCGTAGATTCTTCTCGGGCCTTTGACACGATTGATAGAACTACCCTTGAGATCGAGCTTCGGCAGGCCGGAGTCCCGCAGGCAGACATTGTCGTGATCATGAGCATGCGTGCTTCCATTGGATATCACCCGTCAGTCATCGAACCGGAGCGGAGGGTGCCTAGCCACAGATGTGTCAGACAGGGCTGTCCGCTGGCTCCTAGCTTGTGGGTTCTCATCACTGTTGCTTTGCTGAAGGCTCTGGCCCACCATTCCTCCCAGGCCACTGTCCAGGATGTGGCCACCGTCTTTGCAGACGACCTCCTTCTCCAGTGGGAGTTCACTTCTGTCCCTGAGCTCGATTCGTTTCTCCTGCTTGTGGCACGGTGTTTGCTCATCATGCAGAGATTGGGTCTGGATGTGCAACACAAGAAGACGAATGTCATGATCTCCTGCCGGGGTCGCCAGGCTAAACAGTGGCTCGCGCGGCACACCGCCCGCACGCCTGACGGCAGGTATCTTGTCTTGCCTCGTCAGGGCTCAGCGCCGCTACACCTCCCCATTGTCACCTCGATTACGTATCTGGGAATAGTTTTGTGTTGTGGGGACTTTGCTGCCCAAACCCTGGCACATAGGCTTCGCACTGCGGAAATCCAGCGTGCGCGCCTGCTGAAGGTGCTACACAGCAAATCCATCCCGATGCACCGGCGTCTGCAGCTTTGGCAGGCATGCGTGTGCAGTTCCGCTCTTTACGGGCTGCACGTGATCGGCTTACGTCAAAAGCAGATAGATCGGCTCACGCAGGTCTTGGTTAAGCATGTCCGAGCCATTACCCGTAGTTTTGCGCACATGACTAAGGAATCCAGCTTCGACCTTCTCTCTCGTGTGCGCCTCAGTGACCCGCTCACTACGCTGCAGTGCCGTTGCGCGCACACTCTCACCAAGGCTTTGCAGAGTCAGGACCCCATGGTGCGGCTCCCGGCTGTTCGACAGGGTCTCCAGGCGAGCGCGTCCTCCTTGGCAGCGTGTGCTTCCCATCTCACCTCCCACACCCCCTTCACGCCGGGTGACGAGGACCGGGTCAGCAAACCGGCCCCGGCCCCGCTTCAGGGCGCCGCGCAAAACGAGCCTATTCAGTGCCAGGATGGTCTGAAGCCAGCCGTGTTCGCTTGTACGGAGTGTCACTTGTGGTTTGCTGACCTTAGTGCACTAAAGAAGCACCGTCTGCAGGTACACGAGATCGGGGCGGCCAAGAAGTGTGTGGCTCAGGAGCATCGGCAGCATTCTGCCAATGGGATGCCGGAGTGTAGGCACTGCGGCAAGAACCTGGTAACGTGGCTCAATTTTTGCCGGCATTTCGACTTACAGCATTGCTCTAAGCTCTGGCTGTCGGGTCAGACCCAGCCTCCCTCTGCCAACCCCCAGCCCCCCACTGCACCACACACGTCCCCCACACAGCTTTTGTTCTTGCAGGCCCCTCTTCATGAGTGGCTAGGCTTAGCTAGGCGGCCGGAGGTCGGAGCAGTTCTGCGCCAGTTTTGTGTACTCTGTGGACAGTGGATTGCCAACATCAGTAGCCTCAAACTTCATGTCTCGAAGACACACCCGACCCTGTACAAGCAGTTCGGAAAACAGGCGACTGCTACCTGTGCCAAGGTTGGACATGTTTGTAGCCCATGCCGTTACTGTGGCAAGGCAATCTCTCGCACGGACGTCCATTGTAGCACGTGCCCTGTACTGTGGCAAGCTAGGCTCTGTGCGCTGCTATCCAAGACCGCTGCGGCATTCAACCTGGACAGCGGCACCACAAGCGCATCATGGCCATGGCGCTCCCGACCCCGTCGACGACAGACCAGGAGATGGACACGGTGTTCGGACACCTCCTCGGCAAGCGCACGGCCCCACAGACGGCGCCGCTGGAGGCCCAAGCGGACCGTCAGCCGAAGACGAGCAAAAGGGAACCGGGCAAAGGAACCAACGGCAAGGGTGGAAAGGGCAAGGGAAGGCGTCAACATGGACAGGCCTCCAATGGTTCTGGCGGCCAAGGTCACCTTCAGCTCGTGATCCGAGGGCTCCTACGGCAGGGGATTACCTTTTCCGTCTCCAGGCCGACCGCACAGTCATCTTCACCTTCCAGCTGGGAACCCAGCCCTACCATGTGATCCCGGCCCTCCTGGAGGTAGCCGCGTCGTGGAAGGAGAAGAAGGAGAACCAGCCCCAGACGATCTCCAGGTCTCTGAGGCACACGCTGGTGCTCTACCTGCTGCAGGAGCTCACGCAGAGGCTCGACCTCTTCACCACAAGCCCCGATGCGATCAAGAAGGCGCAGGATCTGGGCTGGCTGACCTCGGACATGACATGGAACTACATGCGCTGGAATGCCGCCGAGAAGAAGCTGATTCCCACCCAGCAGAAAGGCATACCCATGGCCCATGGCCTCATTTCAAAAGGACCTGGCCGCCCTGACCAGACTGCTCTTAGCCCCCCATATGGTGCTGAAGTTCGACTCCACCCGCAAACTGGTCGGGGGAGCTGAAGGGGGAGACGGCCACCTTCGTCCTGGAGGTGAGCATGCAAGACCCAAATGCCGCGCAGACCATGGAGATCTTCCGTCGCTGGTTCACATCGGCAGCACTCCTCCTCCTGGCTGCCCGCCTGAAGCCAGCCAGTCGCCATCGGCCCTCACACATGGAGGAGCTTGCAAGCACTCTCCTGAACACGAGTGCCCAGGCCCCCCCTCCTATATGCATCAGCCCCTCTCTCCGCTCCTTGCGCCTGAGAAACTCCAGTAATCTGTGCTACATTCATGCTGTGGCTATGCTCCTGGCATACGCCATTGATGCCTGCAGGTCCTTCGGCCCATGCGTGGTAGCCGCTGCAGTGGAACAGACGGTGGTGAGGCTCTCTGGCACCCCCCTCGAAAAAGGGTCTATTAGCCTGCTGGCACTGTTGCCTTGGAGGTTGCTGCTACAAGGCTGGCCTGCCATTCAGGAACAGCACGACTGTGCGGAATTTCTGAGGTTCCTCCTCAGCAGGTTCGACATGCCCCAACTGTGTTGCCACTGGCAGGCTCGAGAGGATGACATTTCAGAGGGGGTCTCTGTACCTCCACCATGTCTGCAAGGGTCTGCCCTGATTGAGCTCCTGTCAATGTCTGCTGCTGACAGCCTGCAAGACTGCATCAGCTCGTGGAGTGCACAAATCCCCACACATGCCCTTGTCATGCCCCCCCGCATAGTTTTCCTCTGCGTTGCCAGGTGTGTCGATCCGGAAAGGGGAAAGGACGACAGGCCTCTGCCCTGTGAGCCTCAGCAGCGTGTGCTGCTGCCTGTGTTCCAAGGGCGGACAAGTGCTGTTAGCTGGTCTCCGTATCAGGTTGTTGGAGGGGTACTTCACCTGGGGCCCACCCCCAAGTCAGGACACTACACAGAGCCTTCCTTGCACACACCCCTCGTGCCCCTCAGGTCCGTGAAGAGGTGTCCTCGCCTCCGGCCCCTACGTGGGAGCCGCCGTGGTGGATCACCGACGACGACACGCCTGCTCGACCCTGCAGAGCTGTTTCACTAGTGACAGCAAATTGCTATATATTCTGCTGTCTGAAGCTCTAGTTTTGTTGAAGGGAAGTGTACATGTACTTTGCGACTTGCACTTGCTAGGCCCTACGGGGCGGGGTGCGTCTCTGATTCTCTATTAGGTGTGTACAGCAGTACATAGCTTTCAGCCGGACACTAGTCTGCCTACTGACCGCGCAAGGGACGCCTGTCGTTCTGCGATCTCAAAGTCAAAAAGTCTCTCTCTCTCTCTCTCTCTCTCTCTCTCTCTCTCTCTCTCTCCCCCTCCCTAAGCCCTAAGCCCTAAGCCCTAAACCCTAAACCCTCTATCTCTCTCTGGGTTTTGAGGCCGGTCAGGTCAACATGCACCTCCCAGATGCCTGGGGCTACGTGGCTGGGCCGCATCGGTATCCGGGGGTTTAGGGTTTAGGGTTGAGGGTTGAGGGTTTAGCGTTTAAGGTTTGGGTTTAGGGTTGAGGGTGTAGGGTTTAGGGTTGAGGGTTGAGGGTTGAGGGTTGAGGGTTTAGTGCCCAGCCCCAAGGCCCCTTTTGACCCTCAAGCCCAAGCTTAAACCCTGAACCTCCTAACCCGAAGTCCTAAACCCTAAGTCCTAAGCCCTAAACCCCAAACCCTAAACCCTAAACCCTATATAAGTTCTGTGTACCCTTCGTTTCGTGAGGGCCCGAGGCTCCCTGGGTGGCGGGCGATTCGGTTACAGAGGGCTTTTGGATTGTAGGGCTTAGGGTTTAGGGTTTAGGGCTCGGGGTTTAGGGTTTAGGGTTTGGGGTTTGGGGTTTAGGGTTTTAGGTCGTGGGCGCATCCGCACATCCGAATCATGTGGAAAACCAGATGGGCTTTGGGGGGCCCGGGCTCGCTTGGAGGTTCATGGCACTTAGTTATTGCTCATAACTGCACTTATAACTGTACTTATAACAATATTAGGGCACTTCAGGGGCTTGTAAGTGGGTTATAAGTACAGCTATACATTAGTTACTAAGTACCGTGAACCTCCAAGCACGCCTGTGTTCAGGTCGTGTTCGCCGACGAGGCCGAACTTTGGGCGCAATAGGGGCTCATAGATGGGTTTCGGGTTTAGGGTTTAGGGTTTATTGTTTTTTGTTTAGGGTTTAGGGTTTTGATGTTCTACCATTGTTCGGGCTTCCCTCAAGCCCTATGCTCTCAAGCCCCTTGCGCGTGCCTGAAGCTCCAAACTCTCCAAGGTCCCTGAAGTCCTAAACCTTCAGCTCTAAAACCTCCCCACATGCCCTTGACCAAAAGCCCCTATGCCTCCTCTTTCCGAGGGTCGATTCATGGTCCCTGAATACGGTCCCAAGGGCTCTGAAGTACGGACCCTTAGCTTTGACAGGGTATATAAGGGGCATATAAGTGTTGCCCAAATCAAGGGCCGAAATTCAGGGATCATGTAACTACCTTGAACCCTAAACCCTAAACCCGAAACCCTAAGACTCTTGGGAGGACGGCAACTTCACTGACGGCGCTCCAGCCAAGGATCCCAAGGGTGGGGTTTAGGATTTAGGGTTTAGGGTTTAGGGTTTAGGGTTTAGGGTTTAGGGTTTAGGGTTTAGGGTTTAGGGGGTGTACAGTAGGGTGGTATTTCTGCTGAGGATCCCTTTCTCGTTTAGGGTTCAGCCTTTGACTCCTGGCACAGGCCTAGTGCCCTCAAATGCTCCAAA
>CAJNDS010002148.1:616045-637938 GCA_905221605.1 Symbiodinium natans
TGGGCCCTTTTTATATGTGTATATACGGGTTATATAGCAAGGGACCCAAATTAAGCGCCTATACTTCGGCTGCCCTATAAGTCCTAAACCCCTAAACCCCTAAACCCCTAAACCCCAAACCCTAAACCCATACTTCGGATCCTCCAGCCTGTCCGCCTTACACCTAGCACCCTCAACCTCGTGGATCAAGGGCTTAGGGATGTTTGGGGTTTACGGTTCAGGGTTCAGGGCCGGGGCAGTTTCTGGTACCTTTTACTCTACCTTCGAACTCAAAAAGCACCTTGCAGCAAGGACCCCGTGTTTCAACAAAATCCCCCCGACCCCCGCTATAATGGGGGAATATCCCAATTTGGAGTTAATTTTTAAGATCCTGCTTTTCCTAGACAGGCCCTTGGAACGTGGCTTACTTCACCTTATTGGATGTAAAAGGTTCAGAATATTTTTCAGAGGGTGAATGGTCCATCCTGGTAGGGTTCCGGCTAAATTTCGAAGGGTTTAATTCGGGTTTAGGGTTTAGGGTTTAGGGTTTAGGGTGTGGTCCGCAGGGCTTGCTTAGGGTTGGGATCACATGGTTCACATCTTCTTGCAGAGCTTGGAAAGTCTTAGGCCCGTAGATTAACAAAGAGCTCAGCACCTCAAATCATGATCGACCCTAACCCTAAATCCTGAACCCTAATCCGCCTCACAATTAACTCTGCGAAGGGCCTGTTGAAGTGGTTTTTGAGTCCGAAAGCTGACAAAGAATCTTTGATCATTGGCCTTACTGCAACAATGAGATCAAAATTGTGATCGAAGTTCACATTCGATTCGCGGGCACATGCACTTCTTTCACTCAATACGCCCGCGGCAGAAGGACTTTATTGCCATTAATTGTATAGCGGCCCATCCTGGGGATCCCTACATCTCTGTACCCCCTCCTGAAACCCCGCGATGCTTCCCCAAGGCCTCAAATCCAAGCCATGCCACACACACTTATTTGAGCAGTTTAGCGGTTTAGGGTTTGGTTTAGGGTTTGTTTTGCTGCAACCCAGAACCACACAGACCCCTACGAGTTTCGACAAGAACACTCAACAACCCCACAGCTTAGTTGAATTGGATTCCCCATGCAACCCGTGCCAGTGTTGTAGAGGGAGATAGAAGGTAGCTATTTCTCTACCGAGAACGACGAAAGAGACCCATGGGCTTCTGCAACTAGGAACAATGGTATCACCAAGCCCTATTTTTGTTGAAGTCCCCGATTTCGCTAGTAAGTCTAGGACCCGGAGTAGGGTTTGGGGTTTTTCTTTTCATCACCTTAAAACCGAACGGGGCACCCTTTTTATTCCTAGGTGACTCCTGGGTCACCTAAGCCCGAAACCGTAAACCCCAAACCCGAAAACTCAAAACCCAAGACCCTAAACCCCAAACCCAAACCCTAAACCCTAAGCCCTAAGCCCTAAACCCTAGTTCAGATAGGCCTGGCAGCCGCTGGTTGCTTGTGGCGGCCGCAGGGCTGTTCCTCCGAGGTGTGTCGGGGTTTAGGGATTAGGGTCCAGGGTCTAGGGTTTAGGGTTTAGGGCTTAGGAATGCTGCGGGGTCACCCTTTTCACGCCCTAAACCCTAAACCCTAAACCCTAAACCCTAAACCCTAAACCCTAAACCCTAAACCCTAAACCCTAAACTCCTCATTTTTTGGACCCCAAAACTGGACACCCCTGCCTTCCCCCCCCCCCCCCCCCTCTGTACTACCCTTACTGGGTTTAGGGTTTGGGGTTTGGGGTTTAGGGTTTATACTATTCCGCTAGGCTCCCCCTTCAATCACCTTAGTTGGGCTCAATTATCCCTGCATAGACTTGTTCATGGGGACGGAACCTAGGGGGGCTGGGTAGTATCCCTAAACCCTAAACCCTAAACCCAAAACCCTCAGTAGCATAGAGGGTTTCGAAACCTTGAACCTTGCTGCATGGGCCGTCTCATGCGGTTGAGGGTTTAGGGTTTAAGGTTTGGGGTTTAGGGTTTAGGGTCTAGGGCTTATGGTTGAGGGTTGAGGGTTTTGGTGGGGTTCCTGCTGAAAGTGGCGGCTGCCCAATGCCAGGTGCCACCAGTTGCTTTGCGGCGCCAGGCACAGGACCGTAACTTAGAGAGCTGCCCAATATCCCCCCCAAAAAAACTTAAAGCAAACAACCCAAATCCCAAACCCAAGCCTTAACCAATAAACTCTCAATCGCCCTAAATCCGAAACAATAAGCCCTGAGCCCTAAACCCCCAACCCTATGAGCCAACAAGCCCAAAAACCCCTTAACCCTATAACCTGAACCCTAAACTGGCCCTAAACTCTAAACCCTAAACGTAAACCCTAACCCTAAACCCTAAACCCAAAAAGCCCTCATAAAAACCCCCAGCACCGTCCAGGTTGGCGACTTGTGACGCAGCACGGCCTTCAGCCGGCGCCGGCGCGGGCGCCGGGGCGGACGCCCCCGAGGCGGCCCCTTAGTAAGGGTCTAGGGTTTAGGGTTTAGGGTTGAGGGTTTAGGGTTCACTCAGAGTTGTATAGGGCTTTCATAGGGTTTTGCTCCTCGGGCTTTTAGAGGCTTTTCTTGGGCGTTTAGAGAGTTTTTATAGGGCTTTGATAGGGCGCCTGGCCGGCTGAGGCAGGGGCCTAGGCGGCCTCTAAGGAACGGGGCCTCCAGCGTCAGCAGGCCTCCCAGCAAAGGTTCTCTCAGGCAGGATCCTGGCAAGCAAAGATGTACATAGCGCCAGCCAAGGCCAGCCAAACCCCCAACGCCAATACCTCAGACATCAGGACAGGACACTTTGGGTCCTCGAAAACATATGCGTCAGAATGATGGTACATCATCCCTTGCAACGCCTGCCTGGGGCCCTAGAATGATGTATATCATCCCTTGCAGGGACTTCCCAAAGCTCTTAGAAACCCGAAGTCTTCGACCAAAGGCTTCAGAAGGCTAGGCATCACTGTCAACAAGAATGACGTACATTTCGGACGCAAAGGTCAAGGCGAGGGTGGAGCGCAAGCGGGGGTGGGGCTCAACAAGTCGGGGCGCGCGCCGGGGCGATTTTAGCGCGCGTCCCCTCAGTTGAGACACTCTTAACCCTAAACCCTAATCCGACGTAGGCTATGGATCCTCTCTTGTTGGGTTTGGGGTTTGGTTTACTCGGCCGCGGTTGAGGATTGAATCGCGTGTGTGGCGCGGGGGGGGGGGGGGTTCGGGCTTCGGGTGTTTTTAATAGAGTGTAAGGGGTATACGTTTTCCAGATGGCCCCGAGCGATGGAATTCAGTGGGTTTAGGGACTAGGGTTAGGGTTTAGGTTTAAAGTACAAAGCCTGGAGCCCTGGCTGTCAGACTCTTTGGACTGGAGAAGAAGTTTGTGAGAGTGTGTATCTGAGACCCAGAGTGGGCCCTCATTAATTCCTTTTTCTTAGGTTCGAGTTCCCTTGTACGCCCCTCTAAACCATTAAGGGTATGCCCTAAACCCTAAACCCTTCTTGTTCCTAGGTTCCTCCAGGGTCTAGGTAACCACTCAGGTAACCCACAGCCCTAAACCCTAAACCCTAAACCCTAAACCCTAAACCCTAAACCCTAAACCCTAAACCCTAAACCCTAAACCCTAAACCCTAAACCCTAAAACCTCAACCCTAAACCCTAAACCCTAAACCCTAAACCCTAAACCCTAAACCCTAAACCCTAAACCCTAAACCCTAAACCCTAACCCTAAACCCTAAACCCTAGTTGTTGTTTTTTTGGAAGAGGTGGGGAGGGGGTCGGTGATGTCATTCAGGCCACCGAGTGCCCGGGAAGCCTTCTTTACGCCCGTCTCGGGCGCTGGCGAGGCTCCCTTCGTGCGGTCTCTTTGGGGTTTAGGGTACCCTATACTAGGATGCCCAGTAGTACCCTTATTCCCTTTTTGGGGGGTTTAGGTTCCCTTCTAAACCCCTTTTCGGAAAAAAGGGGACCCTTTTTGAGCCCAGGTTAAAGGTGGTTGGGCCAGAAGGTGTTTTGGGTTGAGGGTTGAGGGTTGAGGGTTGGGATGTTCCCCCTTTGCTGACAGTCCTTACTAGGGATTAGAGTACCCCCTATTGATTATTATCTCTATTCAGGACTGTTAGTACAAGGGGGAACATCCCAAGTTGAGGGTTTAGGGTTGAGGGCTTTTGGGGTTGACGGGTGAATGCTCAGAAATGATACAGCTTCTATTCGAATACCTTCCTGATATTAACGCCTTCCCACCTAACATTGAAGATTGTCTTTCACCGGTATCGAATTGGAGGCCGGTCCACATTTCCACTACTGGATGAGAAGCTCCCCTAAACAGTCAACCCTAAACCTTCTAAGGCACGAGTTCCCGGGACAGAGACATCATCCTCAGGGGAACATGAGGGGAAACGCGGGGTACTAGGACGGACGCCTAGAAGGGGCTGCATACAAGTCCATAACTATCTGTGCATGTTATATGTACATATATATATATACATAAATGTGTATGTACGTGTGTGTGCGTGTTTGCACTGTAATGTAATGTAATGTAATGCAATGTAATGTAATGTAATCAAATGTAATCAAATGTACTGTAATGTGAAGTAATGTCAAGTAAAGTAAAGTAAAGTAAAGTAAAGTAACGTACTGTAATGTAATGTAATGTATAATGTAATGTAATGTGAAGTAAAGTAATGTAATGCAATGTAATGCAATGCAATGTCATGTAATGTAATGTAATGTAATGTAATGTAATGAAATGTAATGTAATGTAATGTAATGTAATGTAATGTATGGCCCCTCGATACCTTAGCTGCCGACCTCTGCAGGTCCCTTGGCCATCCCCTTACTGAAGGAATAGACCTTGATGCTCTTCCTTGCAAACAGGAGATATTGGACCCCAAAAGCCCTAAATCCTAAACCCTATTCCTGTGACCCAGTACTCCCCCTATGGTTGAGGGGTTTGTTTAGGGTTTGGGGTTTGGGGCTTGAAGGGATCCTCAACCCTAAGCCTATGAAATCATGCTTAAATCATAATTGGGATCATGATTTGAGATACATAACCTATGCTGAGGGTTGTTTTGGCTCCCTGGTAAACCCTAAACCCTAAACCCTAAACCCTAAACCCTAAACCCCAAACCCTAAACGCTTTTCGGGGTTTGGGCTGCATGGGTGGCGGCACCTCGAGTCTCGGGTTTGGGGAGAGCGTTTGCGATGTTCACTACAATGCCCTCCGAAGGCTTCAAGACTTAGGGCTTTGTTGAGCGTTGAGGGTTTAGGGTTTAGGGTTTAGGGTTTAGGGTTTAGGGTTTAGGGTTTAGGGTTTAGGGTTTAGGGTTTAGGGTTTAGGGCATAGCGCTTACCTTAAGAACCGAAAACTTACTTTTTTTGTAGGTACCTAAGACTTCTACAGGGGGTTCTGTAGGAATAAAATGGAAACAAGTGGGTTTTGGGCTCTTACGGCAGGGCTCAGGGTTTCGGGCTTAGTTTAGGCCTCTGAGTTTTTGTGCAGCTCACTGAGCGTGTGCGCCAGGCTTTGGCAACGGTCTTGGTCAGTGAACTTGGCGACAAGAGCTCCGGCTAAATGGTTGAGTGGTGACGCAGCCTCACTTTTAGGGTCTTGGGTTTAGGGGGTTAGTGTTTAGGGTTCATGGTTTAGGCTTTAGTTCTAGGGTTCTTAAGGGAGGGGGGTTCGAGGGGGGTAGGTATCTAGGGAGCCTTAGGGAAGCTTGGGGGGTTTCAGGGAGTACTGGGAAGTTTTAGGGAACCTTGGGTTAAGCATCCCCCTTGAACCCCTCCCCTTAAGAAATTCATAATTAGGGGCTTGCTTGCTTAAACCAGAACAAGGGACCTCTGTTTTGCTTGAGGTGCTTCGCTTCGTTACGGAGCATCGGGCTCTCTGGGTACCTCGCAGCGTTACTGTGAAAGCCCTCAACCCTAACCCCTCAACCCTGAACCCTCAACCCTGAACCCTAAACCCTCAAGCCTAAACCTAAACCCCCAAAACTGCAAGCCTGGCCGATGTCCAGGGAAGGGAGCTTAAGCTGTGCGTCTCTTTCGTAGGGAACCTACTGTTTCGATGTCATGGTGTTTTTTTTTTCAATGTCCGGTGGGAGTATCTCTCGTTCGTAGGATTGTCATGAATGCAACTAGCTCTAAGAAAACCCACCGTGCAGCCCTTTGACCTCAAACTCTAGACCCCAAACCCTAAAACCCCAAACTTCTTAAGCCCTAAACCCGAAACCCTAAACCCCCCCCCCTCCGGCCTCAGGACGTTTTTCCTGACCATGATTCTAGCCATGCGCAGCAGCCGCAGGCACCGGTGCCGTTTTGCGCTCAGCTGCGTCCTTATCCCCAGGCCCTATAAACCCATACGTTTTAAACCCCCTCTAAACCCTTAAAACCAAAAGCCCTGAAAACCCTAAACCCATAAACCCTAAAACGCTATGATTCCTCTAAACTCCCTGACAAAGCCGAATAAATCAACAGGCCCTACAGTTCCTCAAAACCCTCTAAGCCCTAACCCTGGTTACCTGGAGACTTCCACCCTGCCCCTTCTTAGGTACCTAAACCCTTAACCCTGAGCCCTAAACCCTTAACCCTTAACCCTGAACCCTAAACCCTAAACCCAAAGCCCTAGTTACCTAGAGACTTCTACCCTGACCCTTCTTAGACTGCGGTTGGCATGCTAGAAGAAATTTAGGTATTTCAACAGAAGGATGGGTCTGGGTTCAGGGTTCCCGGTTTTGGCTAACACCGAAACCCTTAACTTAGGCCCTTACCCCTTAACCCTAAAACCCAAACCCTAAACCCTAAGCCCTAAACCCTAAACCCTAAACCCTAAACCCTAAACCCTAAACCCTAAACCCTAAACCCTAAACCCCGCACCCGAAAGCCGGCAGGCTCGCCTTACTCAGCTCGCAGTCGGCCCTTTGGGCACCTTGGCTCGGGTCTACGAAGCGGTCAGAAGTACTCTGGGCCTTGGGAGGGCTTAGGGTTTAGGGTTTAGGGTTTAGGGTTTAGGGTTTAGGGTTTAGGGTGTGTGCTTTTTGGGATTCAGGGCCCTTGGGTCCCTATTGAAAACACTTTGGCACCCTCCACCCTTTTTTTTGGAGGGTGTCCCCAAGAGTTTAGTGGTCTAGGGCTCAGGGACGCTAAATAAACCCCCAAAATCCCTAAACCCGATGTCTCACGGGAGCTTCGGGGTTTAGGATTTAGGGTTTGGCTGTTGAGAGACGGAAAGAGCGAGAGAGAGAGAGAGAGAGAGAGAGAGAGAGAGAGTGAGAGAGAGACGGGAGGCCGTCCATGTGTGGCTAGCGAGCGCAAACAAGGTGCTAAGCCCTAAACCCCAAACCCTATCTCCTAAACCCTAAACTGTCTAAACCCTAAACCCCAAACCCTAAACCCTAAACCCAAAACCCTAAATCCTTGAGGTCATGATGCTGGTGTCGACCAGCATCGGTGTGATGCTGCGGAGGTGCCAGAGGGCTTAGGGTTTAGGGTTTAGGGGTTTAGGGTTTAGTGTTTAGGGTTTAAGAGTCTGTTTAAGAGTTTAAGAGTTCAGGGGTTTCGGGTCAGGGTTTAGGGTTTAGGGTTTCGGGTCAGAGTTTAGGGTTTTGGAGTTTAGGGCTTAGGGTTTGGGAGTTTAGGATTTGGGGTTACTGGTTTTAGGGTTTGGGGGTTGCGGGCTTAGGACTTAGGAGTTTAGGGGCTTAGGGTTTAGGGCTTGGGATTTAGGAGTTTAGGGTTAACGGTTCAGGGTTAAGAGTTTAGGGGGTTTAGGGTTTAGGGTTTAGGGTTTTGGAGTTTAAGAGTTTAGGGTTTAAGAGTTTAGGGTTTAGGGTTCAGGATTTGAGAGTTTAGGGGTTTCGGGTCAGGGTTTAGGGCTTAGGGTTTAGGGTTTCGGGTCAGGGTTTAGGGTTTTGGAGTTTAGGGCTTAGGGTTTGGGAGTTTAGGATTTTGGGGTTTCTGGTTTAGGGTTTGGGGGGGTTCTGGGTTTAGGACTTAGGAGTTTAGGGTTTAGGGGGTTAGGAGTTTAGGGTTTGGGGTTTAGGAGTTTAGGGTTTGGGGGTTCAGACCGTTTAGGGTTTGGGGTTGGGGTTTAGGGGTGTTGAGGGTATAGGGTATAGGGTTAGGAGATTAGGAATTTAGGGGTTTAGGAGTTTAGGGTTAAGGGTTTCAGGGTTTAGGGTTTGGGGTCTGGGGTTTAGACTGTGTTAGGGTTAAAGAGGGTTTAGGGTTTGGGGTTTAGGGTTTAGACTGTTTAGGGTTTAAGGGTTTAAGATTTAGGAGTTTCGGAAGGCTGGCACAGTGCAGACCATCCTTCGAGAGACCTGCCAAGATACTTAGTAGTAGAGTTGGTAACCTTTAACCTTTGTTGGGGGTTCAGGGTTCAGGGTTTAGGGTTTAGGGTTTTGGGTTTTGGGTTTTAGGGTTTAGGGTTTAGGGTTCCCCTTATAAACCCTTAACCTTTAGTCCTCCTAGGCACTGGACAGCTTCGTATATGGCTGAACCCTTGTTCAAGATGCGCCCGGAGTGCAGGGCTCCGCTTCTGAAGAGCGCCTGCTTATGTGGACAAGGGATTCAGGAGATCGCCGGCCTCACGACAGCCTTGAGTCACCATAAGAAAACTCGGAAGACTGGCCAAGCACGGACAATTTTCTTCCGGAAGGACGGCTCGCTTTGGAGCCTTGCTCTCCCTGCGGCCCAGTTCTTGGAGCGGGAGGATCTTCAATCGTGGTTCCGCTTCTTGCACAAACGTGAAAGCCAGACCCTGGGGGGGTTCAGGGGCGTTTAGGATTTGAAGGGTTTCGGGTTTAAAGTTTAGGAGTTTAGGTGAGTTCGGGTTTAGGGTTCGGGGTTTTGGGTTATAGGAGTTTAGGGGTTTTAGGGTGTAGGAGCTTATAGGTTGAGGGGTTTAGGGTTTAAGGGCTTCGGGGTTTAGGAGTTTGGGGGTGTGGGGGCGAGAGATGAAATTGCGCGACAAGGGCTTCGAGACCTGGACTTGGGGCCCCTACACCCTCAACTAGGGTTTAGGGTTTAGGGTTTAGTGTTTAGGGTTTAGGGTTTAGGGTTTAGGGTAATCCCGATTTAGGACTGTAAGTATAAGGGGGAACGTCCCAAGGCATCCTAAGCCTAGTTCCTAGTCAACGCCTACTTCTTGGAGTTCTTCAAGACCTGGCCACTGAGACCTCAAAGGCCCATCGCCACCATGAGCAACCAACCTGGGTTCAGCTCTCCTTTCCTCGACTGCTTGTAGTGTGTAGGGTGTTAGGGTTTAGGGTTTAGGGTTCAAGGTTTAGGGTTTAGGTTCATATGATCCCTTGCCTTGACTTGAAAGGGTTCTGAAGTATGGGTCCTGGTGCCTTTATAGGGTGTGTAAGTGGTATATAAGGGCTCCCGTATTTTAAGGGACCCTAGACCCTAAACCCTAACCCTAAAACCCTAAACCCTAAGCCCTAAGATGCCAGGCTCACCCTGACGGTGAGCAGCGGCAGCATCATCCGCTGGACTGCTTCGGCGGCTGCTTCTGCGATTGGAACCCTGTGGGTCTTCAACCCTACTAAACCCCAAACCCCAAACCCCAAACCCCAAACCCCCAAACCCCAAACCCCAAACCCCAAACCCTAAGCCCTAAACCCTAAACCCTCGCTAAGGCCGACACCTTAGACCCTGAACCGCAAGGATGCAAAGATCCCCCCGCCCTCCACGCCCCGAGGCTTCCAGGCCGAAAGCCCCAAACTGGTTTAGGGTTTAGGGTTTGGGTTTTGGGATTCAGGGTTTATGGAGTTTTGGGTTTAGGGTTCAGGGTCTTTTCCTGTTGTAAGCCTCAGGACTTGACTAGGGTGGATTAGGGTTTCGGGCGCTACAGTAGGGTCGTTTAGGGTGGATGAGGGGTTTCGGGTGTAGGGCTCATGCTGCCCGAAAGATGCGAGAGGAGGCTATTTCTGGAAACCCGACACCTGAGGGTCCTAAGCACAGTGACCTGACTCACTGAAAACCCGAAGCTGCTCCGAAACATGCGGGAAGCCTCTACCCAACCGACTGAGCTGCCACCCTGGCAGCCACAAACCCTTAGCATACGAGCTCTTAGAAGGGAACCCTGGGGCTTAGAGTAGGGTTCAGGGCTAAGGGTATGGGGCTTAGGGCTTAGGGTTTAGGGTTTATAGGGTTTAGGGTTCATAGGGTTTCGGGTTTGGGGCTTAGAGTAGGGTTCAGGGCTAAGGGTATGGGGCTTAGGGCCCAAGGTTTAGAGTTTAGGGTTTGTGGCTTAGGGGGTCATAGGGGCAGTGCCGTGAACCTGTTTGTGAGGGGTACCCTAAATACGCGGCATCATATTCCCACTGGAACCCCATATTTGGGGGAACATGCTATGGCGGGACCCAAGATTTAGAGACTTGTGGGGCTTGGTCATGCTTGTACACCCTAAACTGCAAACCCTAAACTCTCTGAACTGAACTTCTGAACCCCAAACCCCTGTGGGGTTGGGCTGAACAGACGAGGACTACATCGGGAAATTGCCTATCCACGCTGCACCTTACCTTTGTAAAAGGGTTGCAATAGTGCGCCCGTGTCTCTATAAACCCTAAACCGAGCCCTAAACCCAAACCCCAAACCCCCTAAGCCGTCCATTGAGGGACTGATGATCCTATTCGGACTGCAGTCCTTCATTGAGACGATGGGAGGAGAGCCATCCCTGCTTTCCCTAAACGCATTCTGGGGTGTCTCGGGCTTTCAGGGTTTAGGGTTTCGGGTTTCGGGTTTCGGTTTAAAGCTCCAAGCCCCGAACCTCGAAGCTTGAATCTGAAGCCCTGACTGCATGTTCAGGGTTTATTATAGGGGTTAGAGGCCACGACGGGGTTTAGCGTTTAGGGGTTCATTAGGGTTTGGGGTTTAGGGTTTGGGGTACAGTAGGTTGGACATGTTCCCCAAACCGTAAACCTTAAACTCTATTGGCCCAGGTTTATTTGGGAACCTAGCTGAACGAACGAGGGAGCTTTTGGGAGGATTCGTGTTCAGGTTGCCAGCCGAAGGGATGAGGTCGTATAAGCCAGTGTGTTTATGGTGGTTTTAGGTGGGTGTGCGTAGGGTTCTATTGGTGAGGGTATATAAGATTCATATATATATATATATAAGGCGTTTTTTGAGATATCCGCAATGAAACCCTACCTCATGTCGGCGCGGTGTTGCAGGTATAGGGTTGGTGATTTGGTGTGCCGGGTTGCGGGGTTCGGAAATCCCGGCAGACATTCAAAACCCTAAACCCTAAACCCCAAACCCTAAACCCTACACCCTAAACCCTAAACCCTAAAGTCATCTTGAGACAAAACGTAGGAGACTCGGATGAGGAGGAGGAGGGAGAGAAGGGGGATGCACAGACAGACGCTTTGGCTGGCAATTTGTAGCGAATCCCTGATGAGTTTAGGGTTTAGGGTTTAGGGTTAGGGTTTAGGGTTTAGGGTTTAGGGTTTAGGGTTTAGGGTTTAGGGTTTAGGGTTTAGGGTTTAGGGTTTAGGGTTTAGGGTTTAGGGTTTAGGGTTTAGGGTAGGTCGGCGCAGGCTCTTGTTTCATGGGTTTCTCTCCTACCCCTCGAAACTGTACCCCACCCCCGCGTTCCCCCCTTGAATGGCCCTAATTAGGCTTAGTTATCCCTCATTAGCCTTAATTATGGGGGGAACCGAAAGGCATAATGGTAACTTGGGATATTCCCCTTATACTAACAGCCCTTGATAGGGATTCTAATTGGGCGTACTAGAATCCCTGTTAAGGACTGTTCGTATCAGCAAGAACATTCCAAACAGAAACCAACACCCAAAAGAGTACCCATAGCAAAATCTGGTTCGTCTGTGGAGATGAAAACATCTTGTGGGCTAGGGCCAGGGTAGAAAATCAAGCGTTTGCTTGCCACTCCTTTTAGGATTGCACCTACAGCTTCTGGGATTCATGGTAGGCCCTTATTCCTTTTCTTAGGGTTTGGGTTCCCTTACAAGCCCCGTTAAACCAAAAAGGGGCACCCGTTTTTTCCCTAGGTTGCAAGTTAAGGGTTTAGGGTTTGGGGTTTCGGGGTTCATGCTGGGCCAGTAGCCTTAACACCTTGCGGCCACTAAGGAAATTGACGGTGTGCTGCACAAGGCCAGTTCCGACACAGGGAGTTCAGGGTTTCGGGTTTAGGGTTTTAGGGTTTTAGGGTTTTAGGGTTTAGGGGTTTTCGGGTTTTGGGGTTTTGGGGTTTTAGGGTTTTAGGGTTTTGGGGTTTTAGGGTTTTAGGGTTTTAGGGTTTAGGGTTTTTAGGGTTTTAGGGTTTTAGGGTTGAGGTCTCGGGTGTGGGGTTTCGGGCCAAAAGTTGTTTATGGTTCAGGGCCTGATTCAGCAAAGTTGAAGCATGCGTAGATCCCCTTCGCCCCCTTTCATACTACCCTAAGCCCTAAGCCCTACAGAGTAGCTGGATAAGCCGCCCTATGTTTCGTCCAAAGGGACGTGCCCGCGGACATCACCACCATCCGCACCGCTTCAGTCTGATGTACGCCTTTCGATTTGCCGCGGCTCAGCTCAACGGATAGCCCTAAACCCTAAACCCGAAAACCTAAACCCGAAATCCGAAACCCTCAACCCTAAACCCTGCTGATACCCTAAACCCCTAAACCCCTTGTGAAATAGTCCTCGTAGACCAGCGCGTACGAAGCCTGTTAGGTAAAAGCTACAGCACTCATGTACAGTCAGAGTCTGTTTGCCGACCAGTTTTGACAGCACCGACTCACCGCAGGGGCCCCTTTTTGGAGCCAAGGCTCAGACGGGAAAACGGCCAGTTTTCACACTGGTAGCGGAGCCAGTGCCCTTCAGGGGCCAGTGCTCTTTTCACCTTTTTCGTTCGCCCTAGAGGCGATAGCCGCCAGCGTGTCATGGCCACTGGCGGGGGATTGCGATTCAACCCTCGGAGCAACCAGGAGCCCGAGCTGACAAAGCAAGGTTTCTTGGTGTATAGTGGATCCGTTTCGGACTACTATGAATGGGAGTTTCGGGCGATGGCGAAGTACCACGCTACGAAGGCGGATGAAAGGTTCACTCTTGGTGCAAAGTTGCTGGAGTCCCTTCGGGGGGACGCATACATCGTTGCCCAGGACTTGGGGCACGACGTACTGAAGAGCGCCGACGCGATCACGCAGATCATCGATGCTGTGCGTAAGGTAATTTTTTCTTTGCAGGCCCAAGAGGCAAAGGAACTTTACCGAGTCGGGGCCAGCGTTGGTGGTGTGATGTCAAGACAAGCAGGAGAGTCCATGACCTCCTATATCGGGCGAAGAAAGAGATGGTACAGAAAGTTGAAGGAGTTGGACAAGACGATAGAGATATCCGATACCATCCTTGGAGATCTTTTACTCGACAACTCTGGATTAGATCGCAAGGAGCGACTAATGGTGCTTACAGCTGTCGGGGAAACGTCTTCTTTTGATGCGATCGAGAAAGCCCTCATTACTCAACATGAAAAATTGCATGTTCTGGAGTCCCGAAGTTCGGGCAAGGGTGCAAGCAACTACAATCGCCCCAGAGGCATGGCCTACAAGGGAGCAAAGAGTTCTGGCAAAGGAAAGGCGAATGCCCAGACTCACCATGGGGCAGCCTATCTGGCAGAGCCTGAGGACCTCTTCGAATCCTACGACGCCGGGGAATCCTTTTGGGATCCCGAGGCAGAGGAAGAAGAGCTGGTACCTGATGAACAGGACAGTTCAGCCTTCATGGCTGATTCCCTTGGAGAGGCAACAGCCGAGAAGATAGAGCTGGATGTTGTTGAAGCATTCCTTTCGACACCAGACTTTAGTCTGGATGATGATGAGTGTATTGCTTTCCTTGCTTCAGCTTGTCAGGCTGAGGTTTGTGCTTTCTTTGCTCGCTCCAAAGCGAAAGGCAAAGGAAAGCCGATGGGAAAGCATGCCCACGGCTACAGGCCCAAGCCCAGCGGTTTGAGTATTGAAGACCGCAAAGCGAAGCTCAAGGAGATCAAGGCACGTAGCGTTTGTCGCACGTGCGGGAAGAAAGGGCATTGGGCTGGTGACCGAGATTGCAAAGGCAAGCCACCAGTCACCTTCAAGGACCGTTATGGCCTTGAGAAGCGCCTCACCGGTTCAGAGAGCCTACATGATTGCCGATACAAAGCCGAACATCGTTTTGATGTCGGCAGGAGTGTGGACGCTAGACGTAGGCGCGGAAAGTTCCAAAGTGAGTAAGGAACTCACCGACGCAGTGGACAAAATCCACGCGAACCGATTTTCGGTCGCACTTCTGAAGAATCTTGAATTGGTGAAGAAAAGTTTGAGGAAGAACTACCCGATTATCACAGAGGAAGTGAAATCGGACGATCACCTGGTGATCTTGGATGTAAGGGACATCCCAGACCCGAAGAAGTACCGGGATCATATCGGGACGTACCCGGAGAACCTGCGCCACACCGTCTACAGCAAGACTTTTCTATCCCTTTGGGAAGAAATTGCAAAGCAGATCGATCGGATTATCCGACGATCGAAAGATGGTGACAAGATCATCATCCTTTTCTTGTGCACTGGTGGAAAGCACAGGAGTGTAGCCCTGAGGCACCTTGTGCAGGTCGTCCTGGAGAATGTCTATGGCATCTGCGCTGAGTATTTGGACGTGTCGAGAACCGTCAATTGGCATAAAACATGCCAAGGCTGCACCAGATGCAGGCATGTCGAGAGCGACGACAAGGAGATCCTTGAGGAGATGGAGTCCTACGTCATCAAGCAGTGGAAAGGTTTCTTCGACCCGTCAAGGGCGCCAGCGAAAGGAAGAAGTCGCACACCAACAGGAACTTGGGTGCGAAAGGACGGGAGGGGTGATGCCTCTACACCTTCTTCGTCCGCCCCGAAGCAGGGAGATCAGCAACTGACTCCCGGCACGGGGGCCACGCCAAAGGCGATGCCGAAGGACGGAGGCACGCCGAAGAAAGAAGAAAAGGCTTCGACCTCTACGGATGTCAAGGACACCGAGAAAGACAAGAAGAAGACGCATGCAGCAAACGCGAGCGCGAAGAAAGGAGCCAGCAAGGCGGAGGCCGGAGACTCGTCAGCGAGCTCCGATGACGACTTGTTGGGAACCAGTGGCGTCCCAGAACACTACCACGACTTCTCCGATTTGATCGAGGAAGACCGCCGGGACTTGGAGCGCATCGCGTACATTTTCATCCACAGGATCGTCCAGGTTTTTCAACCGGACGCCCTGACAAAGCCGGATACGCTGATCCGCAAGTATTCGGACAGCTTGGTGTTGGCTATGGGTGCGGTCGCCCGCAAGTATCTGGACGAGAAGCAAGCTCGCCAGATCCTCGAAGCAGTCTTACGTTTGCGTAGACTGGACATCGAGGGTTTCAACGCAGAGTACCTCGAGAAGTCGGTTGAGGAGCTCGACGAGGCGACGCCTGACTTCGGCACCAGAGACGTGCGAGACAGCATATGCGGGGCCGCAGTCTAGGCTCAGCTGCCGCAGGATCGAGGGATAATCCCCGATCCAGGAGCGCCCGGGGGTATGGGCGAAGCGCAACCCCAGTTAGGAAGAAGTGGCATTGGGACGATCGTCGAGACGTCCGGAACACACCACGCAAGAGCCGCGAAGAGGAGGCCAGAGAGTATCAGGAGCGTAGGGACGCGCGAGAGTCTCGCGAAAGCCAGCAGCGTCGTATGAGGAACGACCAGGACCACGAGCGTGCGAGGTCAGACCTGCTGGATGGGGATTGATCCGAACTTACCAAGCGAGATCACCTCAGCTTACCTTGACCAGATGTGGCAAGGAGACCCTCGGACTTCGAAGAAGCCGGTGCTAATGCTGTGGGTACAGGGCCCGAAGGAAAAGAATGGGCCTGTGAGAGTGACCCTTAAAACGGGCACTTACAACACTGCCACGAAGGTCGCGCCCGAGCTGAAGAACTGGTACAAGAACACGTTCGTTCAGCGCGAGGAAGGTGGCGACTGGTCTTGGGCAGAGCGATGGGAGTGGCCAACCCACGTTCAGGAGTTCAGCGAGAAAACGTACAGGGTAGCAATTGTTTTGTGCGCCCAGAGAATGAATCATAGCTGACTCTTTGACGAAAGTGAGGTATACGATGGTTCGCAGTTTTGCTCTGCCTACTACTCCACGCCATCGATGTACCCTGGAGCGCCTGTAATGGGCACAAAGGAAAGAGAGACCTTTGAGAAAGGCTCTCGACAAATGAGCAAGCGAGATTCGCTGCTATGGAAGGAGTTGAGGGGATCGTTTACGACCCCTGAAGAACCAAGAAAGGTATTCCTTCTTGGGCAATGGTTCGGACCTTTTGAAGAGGCCGAATGAAAGCAGCAGACCCCGGACCAGATCTGGCCGGGTATGAGACTGCGAGTTGGAGGCATAAAGTGTCCCAACAGATCCAATCGTTTCACCCACACCTACTCTTAGTTTTGTTTCCGGGAGACTGCACTAAGCAGCTCTCAGAGACCGCCTCGGAGTGGCTACAGGACTTGCTCTCGCAGAGTGAAAGGTGCGTTTGCGTTTTAGACGAAGTGGGTTCAGTTAGGTGGAAAGATTTGGAAGGTTTGGAAAGGGACGACAGTAAAAGTTTTGAACTTTACTACGCTAGAGGTGACCTTTGTATAGGCACTAGTGACCAAGGCTTGGGAGAGACCCTTTCTGTGTGGGCTAGTCAGGACCATAGTCGCTACTATGCCCCGATAAGCATTGACACGATACACACTCACGAAGGTTTCAGTCGGTTGATTGTTGATGTTTTGGAAGAGACTCTTCATGATCACGATCTTCATGTTGCGTTCCCTGTTGAAGCTTTGATTGAAGATCATATGGAGTTGGGTACTCTTGACACTGTTCCTTTAGGGGAGGATGTTGAAGGTTTGGACCTCAACTTTGTCGACCCGATGCAAGATCATGAAGATGACTTGTTGGATACCTTACCCCTCGCCGGTTTCCCTAAGGATGAGGCCGAAAGGCGTAGGGAGTGGGCTAAGGTTCCTAGGAAGGTGAGGATCGCAATTAGGCGACTTCACAACATGATGTCACTCAAGCCGAAGGAAGTTTTGTTGCAGGTTTTGAGAGGTTCAGGAGCTTCGGACGATATGATTAGGGCGGCGAAAGCATTCAGGTGCCCTACATGTGCTGTTTCACAAGAGATCCCGAAGACTCACCCTGTTTCCGCACCACCTTCCTATGTTTTTAACAAGGAAGTTTCAATTGATGTGTTCGAGGTTCAGGATTCGGACAGAACCCAATATCAGTTTCTTAACATGATATGTGTAGGTACTTGTTACCAAGTTGTTGCGTTGGTCAGGGTAGGAGAAGGACAACCTACCAGCGCGCAGTGTTTGAAAAAATTCCAGAGACACTGGGTACAATGGGCTGGATGGCCCGAATCTGTTTCAACAGATCGGGGATTGCACAATCGCGGTGCATTTGCAACCGGACTTTCGCAACATGGCGTTGTGTTGAGGCAAGCCGGTCTTGAAAGTCCAGAACACATCGGAAGATGTGAAAGGCACGGAGGTGTGAAAGGCACGGAGGTATCATTAAAAGAGCCTACCGAAGAGTGTGCAGACAGCACCACCTGCAAGGTAAAGAACAGGTGAAAGCAGCTATGACAGAATGTCAAGTTGCCAAGAATGAATTTGTGAGACACGGAGGATTTTCCCCGTCACAATGGGTACTTGGAAGGCAGCCTAGAGGCATAGGACATCTCTTGGATGAGGATGAGCTAGGTCAGCTAGGAGTACTCAGTGGAGCGATGGACCCCTCCACAGCATTTGGACGCAGCATAGAGTACCGCCACACTGCGAGAAGAGCGTATGTACAGGCAGATACTTCAAGGCGAGCTAGAGCCGCCGTGCTGCGCAAGTCGGGACCACTACCAGGCAAGTACTCCGCAGGAGACTTGGTGTGCTACCGGATCGAAAGAGACTCGAGCGGTGTGCCTAGCTGGAGTGGAGTTTCCCGCATCATTGGTTTTGATGGGAAGACCGTCTGGGTAACGCGCAGAGGCGTGCCCGTAGCAACTAGTTTAGGCAAACTCCGACCGTGTACTTCGGCGGAAGTTCTAGCTTATCAGATTTTGAGTAAAGGCAACTTACAGTACGAACACCTAGAATCTGAGAGAGAGCAGCAGCGATTTGTCGATGCGCGAGCGCACGACAGTGATGCAGATGATGAAGAGGACAGTGACTCTGCACGTCCGTCTTCTGCCATACGCTCAAATCCTTTGGAATGATTGAGGACAGTGAGAAGGAGAGTGGGACTTACTCCTGAAGAGTCACGGGCAGAGCCCCGTGTAGAGCCCACGATAGAAGAACCCGAAGTAGAAGACGCTCAACAGATGGATGAGCCTACGGTGGAAGCCGTAGCAGAGAATGATCCGCAACTTGACGCGGCGGACATTCCGGTTCCCGAAGAAGAGGACACCGCTGATGCTTTATTGGCACAGTTTAAGATTCCCACGTGTGGATCGAAAGAGTGGAACAAGTATAGAGCTTTTGTGGCCGATCGAATAGACTCAGAAAGCGCCCGAAAGTGGTTGAAGAAAAGGAGCAGCTATTCTAACAAGAAGAAAGCTGCGCAGAACAAGGTGTTCACGTACGAAAAGTGTTCACCAGAGTTGCAAAAGGGAATCGACGGATCCCGTAAGGTTGAATGGGACAAGTGGAAAGAGTTTAACGCTGCACTTGATCTCGATGAAGAGCAGTACCAGAAGCTTAAAGATGAAGGCCATGAGGAAGTACCGCTCAAGTGGGTTGACACAGATAAGAACGATGCACTTAGAGGCACGCAACCAGATATTGAAGTACGGCGTAAAAGTCGACTCGTCACCAGAGGAGATTTGGAGTCGGGGGATATCCGATCGGATTCTCCGACGGCAGATATCGAAGCTCAGAATTTGATATTCAGCTTCGCCGCTTCGCGGAAGGTGAGAATAGGCTCAGCCGACATCACGAATGCCTATTTTCAAGGAGAGGAATTAGACAGAGTACTAATCCTCAGACAGC
Organism: Symbiodinium natans; assembly: GCA_905221605.1. Lineage (NCBI taxonomy): Eukaryota > Dinophyceae > Suessiales > Symbiodiniaceae > Symbiodinium > Symbiodinium natans. The sequence goes on from CAJNDS010002148.1 coordinate 635,040, forward strand.
CAAAGGGAGGACTCCCAGGGGAGCCCCCAGAGCGAAGGTTTCTGGCAAGGGTACCCGTGTACGGGACTCATGACGGAGGACGTAAGTTTTGGAAACGTCTCAAGACCAGTGCGCAGAAAAGAGGTTTTCTGGAAAACGCCATTTTCAAAGCACTTTATGTTCTCCGCAACAACGAGGGACGTATTATTGCGCTACTTTGCACACACGTAGATGACCTGCTGTGGGCGGCCGAGCCAGAAGCAGAGCCTGTCATCGAGGGATTGCTGAAGGAGTTTTCGTGCGGAAAAGTAGAGCGAAAAACTTTCCGTTACTGTGGGAAGGAAGTTTCCCAGGCAGATGATTATATACACCATCACTGTCACCTGCAAAGAAACGACGTTGAAAGTCAGGAGGATTTTTATAGCCCTATAATCCGGTGAGCCCTTGACTGATAAAGACAAGCTACAGCTAAAAAGCGTAGCGGGAAGTCTGTCTTGGGTGGCGAGGCAATGTCGTCCGGACTTAGCATATCGAGTAAGTCGAATGCAGTCCGCTAGCGCAGGAGGAATTGTAGCAGACCTTCGAGAGGCGAACAAAGCCGTCGACTATGCGTTAGCGACGCCGGATAGAGGTTTGACTTTCAGAGCAAACGTTCTGGATTGGGACAATCTTATTTCGTGTGTCATCACTGACGCCAGCCATGCAAATGAGAGTCAGGTGATGAAGGTCAAAGGTGAGGATTCTGTGGAACCTTACCGAAGCCAAGGAGCTAGGTTGAATGCCCTTGGAACTCCCAGTTTGATCTCATCAGATGAAGGGCATATGCACCTCATCAGTTACGCCTCAAGGAAAGTGCGTAGGGTCTGTAGATCCACGCTGCAAGGCGAAGCCTATACCCTGCAGGCAGGGGTTGAAGAAGGCGATAGACTGCGAGCTGCCGTCGCAGATCTTTTCGGCAAACTTGACCGCAAGAAGTGGGAAGCATCTTCTGCGGCGTTTATGAGGCAGGTGTGGTTTACGGATTGTCGTAGTCTAAGTGACACGCTCCGAAACCCTAAGATGAGCAAGCATGAGGATAAGCGACTCTCTATCGAGATCGCCTCAATGCGAGAATCCCTATGGAGAGCAAAGGGAGAACAATACGGCGATCCTTATTATCAGGACCACCGTCCAGAAGAGCCAACGGACGAAGTTCGCTGGATCGACACAGACGTCATGGTAGCAGATCCACTGACAAAAGTCATGGAGAGTACCAAGTTAGTTGAGTGTTTGTTCACTAACTGTTTGAAAGTCGAGCAGCCGATTGAGTCCGTGATCAAGAAAAGGGCTAAGCAGCTTCAGAGAAGGAAGACTGCAGACCCTGCGGACGGGCTGGAAGTGATGGATTAGATCCACTCTTCGTTTGGACCTTGTACAGGCCAGGCTTCTACGCCAGAAGAGTCACGGGTGTGAAATAGTCCTCGTAGACCAGCGCGTACGAAGCCTGTTAGGTAAAAGCTACAGCACTCATGTACAGTCAGAGTCTGTTTGCCGACCAGTTTTGACAGCACCGACTCACCGCAGGGGCCCCTTTTTGGAGCCAAGGCTCAGACGGGAAAACGGCCAGTTTTCCCCTAAACCCCTAAACCCCTAAACCCCTAAACCCCTTAACCCCTAAACCCCTAAACCCCTAAACCCCTAAACCCCTAAACCCCTAAACCCCTAAACCCCTACCAGCCAGGGGCCGACCCAGGGTCACATGAAACCCTATATTCTAAACCCTAAACCCTAAACCCTAAACCCTAAACCCTAAACCCTAAACCCTAAACCCTAAACCCTAAACCCTAAACCCTAAACCCTAAACCCTAAACCTGGGAGGCCTCTTGGAGCCGAGCTTCGCGCTTTTAGCTTGTGGGATCCAGGGAAAAGGGCCCCTAGGCCACGTGTTTGGGTTTAGGGTTTAGGGTTTAGGGTTTAGGGTTTAGGGTTTAGGGTTTAGGGTTTAGGGTTCAGGGTTCAGGGTTTAGGGTTGAGGGTTGAGGGTTTAGGGTTTAGGGTCACAGCAACCCTGCATTATGTACCCCCCCTAACCTCTATCCTCTAACCTCTGTCGGATACATGCTGGTTAGAGGATAGAGGTTGCCAGGGTCCACCCGTCAGGTAAAATCTATCTATCTATCCCCCCCCCCCCCGGCTTAAATTTTTACGGGAGCCTGTCTATCTATCTATCTGACCTCCCCCCCCCGCCTCTTGGCTTAAAATTTTACGGGAGCCCGTCTGTCTATCTATCTATCTAACCCCCCCCCTCTTGGCTTTCAATTTTACGGGAGCCCGTCTATCTCCCCCCCCCCCTGCGGGTCCCCCAATCTCCCAGCCGCCCGTCTATCTATCGATCTAAACCCCCCCCCCCCCAACCCATCTGTCTACCCCCCCGCTCTGGCAACAAATTGTACGGGAGCCCGTCTATCCATCCAATCCCCCCCCCCCCTCCCTGCGGGTCCCCCAATCTCCCACCGCCCGTCTATTTCTATCGATCTATCTAACCCCCCCCCCCCACTATCTATCTAACCCCCCCCCCCCCCGCCTAAAAATTTTACGGGAGCCCGTCTGTCTTTTTATCTATCCCCCCCCCTCCTTCCCCCCGCCCTTCTCTCCGTCTATTTATCTATCTATCTACAACCCTCCCGCCCCCTCTTGGCTTTTAATTTTACGGGAGCGTCTATCTATCTATCTATCTCCCCCCCCACCCCGCTGCGGTCCCCGCCATCTCCCAGCCGTCCCATCTATCGATCTAGCTATCTACCCCCCCCCCCCCCGCTATCTATCTAACCCCCCTTACGGGAGCCCGTCTATCTATCTGTCTAACCCCCCCCCCTCCCAACCTGCAGGTCCCCCTCTCCCAGCCGCCGGTCCCAGGTCCGTCTCTATCGATCGATCTACC
>CAJNDS010002149.1:0-42500 GCA_905221605.1 Symbiodinium natans
TGGGGGGGGGGGGGGAGGGAGGGGGGGGGGGAGGGGTGGGGGGTCACACTAATCAGCAGACCACATTAAGGCAAAGGAGCCTTGGACTTCTGCGGCCGGACCCTAGGGTTGAAGGCCAAGTTCTTGAATTCTAAAACCCAGCTGCAATCAATGCTATTCAGGCGTGGGACGGGTCTAGGGCCTAGGGGGATCATTCGGGGAGATCTTTTTGTTGAAGGTCTTTACAACAAGGACTGATACATGTGGCCACACATTTGTTCCACGTCCTTCGAGAAACTCACAAAGCCCGCGGATAATTTTAACTGCACAAGCCCTGGGCCACCGACACAAAGCCAGCAGTGCCTTGCGAGGTCCCTTGCGAGCCAGCTGCCCTGGGCACACTAATTTTAAGATCCACAAATTGGGGCTTAGGACAGCGATTTCCTGGGTTTTCAACAATAAAGGGTTCCATGGGGTCGAATAATGGGACCTAAATTCAACGGCTTGAGGCGCAATTGCGGAAATTGCGAAAGCTAAAATGGGCTTAGGGCTTAGGGTACCTCGTCCCTTTTCTTCCAAGCCTCACAACGGCTAGGGTGCGCAGCGGTTGACTGTACAACTTAAACTCGAGGCCTTTCCCAAAAATCCTCTTTCCTCCCTTCCTGTCCGTGGGCCGGCCTGGCTACCGAGGCGGCGCGCGCAAGCTTTTACAATTAAGTGTCATATAAAGGCCAACAGAACAACGCGAGTCCGACAAGACGAGGTGGAGATGGAACACGAAGATGAATGGAACCAACAAGGCCAGACGGAATTCCAGAAGACCAATCAGTCATGAACTTCTTCCAAGACATTCATGAGAACTTTATCCAGAACCGTCGGGCCAACAGCCAAGGCGGACACATGATTATCTTTCAGGACAAGGACCTCCAGGATGAACCCTCGGCGCCCATTTCTAGTACAAGCTGGAAAAGCTACAAGTTGCGCCGAAAAGTGGTGAACACGTCGTCCGCAGAATGCCAGACTGGTCACCCGCATCGGCAACATGCATTAGCATCGATTTCTCCTACTGGAAGCCCAAGGCGTGGACGCGAACCATCAGGACTGGGAGAGACTGGTTTCTAGAACTTGTAGCAGATTCAAAGTCTCTGTTTGGCACGCTGTCCAAACAAACGTGCTCGTATAGGCAAACAAAGACTGCCGTCGATGTGTCGATCTTGAAACAAGAACTCGCCAATGGTGGCACGAGTCGGGGAAGAAACATGATCTCGGACTCGTTGACAAAAAGCACCGGCAGTAACTATACTTCATTATGTTGTGTCAGCGAGCAGATGGATACTGAACGCGCTTGGCTTCAAGACCTTACATGAGAAGTTCGAAGCAACACAAGAGTGCTTCTTTCTGTATGACGGCCTTGTTAACGGACAGAAAGCGTTGCCGGTGTAATTTGCTTGTGGCAATCTTGATTCAACCCGTGCCTGCTTTTATCCTGGCCCAAAGGGGCCCGCTTGCCGATAGACGCGTGACTCGGGGTATGCGGGCTGGGAAAAGGCCCGAGCTTTAGTCATTCTTGGTTGGTTGGTAGGTTGAGTGCTTTAGCCGAGACGGAGCAGTGTAGCGGACGCCATTTGCGCCCACAATGCAATGTTGTAGGGCTACAGCATGGTTGAGACTGTACAAGGTGTGTTCAAATGCATGCTCAAGATTGACAGAAAACAAGTGGCGTAGCACAGCTGCTGCAGGTTTACCTTTAGACGAGTTGTTCTTCCTCCAATGCGAATCCCTCGACTACACATCCTTAAGGCCATGCCCCCCAGTTCCCCCAACATCACGCGCGGGTGGTACTTTAAGCACATGGTCCATGTAGGTCTCTACAACCAGGACAGTCGCAGTCTGGCGCCAACAAATTCTTGGTAACAACTCCTAAACGAGGACCGAGAGCCGGGATCGCATTATGTCCAGTCGCACAGATCCTGGGCCACCGACGCAATGCCTGCAGAACTTGGCGAAGTGGCTGAAGCGGCTGCCCTGGGATCAGCGATTGAAGTGAGGGTTGGACGAGCAGTTGCTTTGCCGATCTCTTTGATAGCTTACAAAGATTCAGGGTTGCTCGTTGCTCATCATTTCTCAACGTGGGCTGAGGTTCGAGAAATGGCAGACACGGCGAAGCGACCCAAAGTCGGGATTTTGCCGCAATCCTGTAATCAAATTTATCTAGATAGAAACTGCTGAGGTCCGGGCCCTACAGCCTTCAACGCACCCTTCCTGCGAGATCTAGGTTTGGCGATTCTGGTAGCTTCGGGGTCCAGGGTTCAAGTTTCAGGCGCTTGGGGGATCAAGGGTTTGGGATGGGTCAATGTATGCGTATGATGTACGTCGATATACTTCTGGACGCTCTGAGCTCTAGGTTGGGCTACACCTGAGCCATCTTGCCCGAAAGGCCCCCATGCAGACCATGGCTGAGAGCCTTCAAGTTCTCAAGGGCGACGTAAAGAAACACTGCAGTAATACATGTTGCCTCTTCAAACCTGCCCGTCAACCCCGCGGCAACCGGACATCGCACTTCCCCCCCTTTATCCACGCCTCCCCAGACCCGCCCCATCCCCCCCCATCAACCGAATGGAACCGTGTCGATGCCCCCTCGTCCACGCCTTCTCCAGACACTCCCGGTCAACCAGATATTGAGCTGCAAACAAGACCCCGAATCCACAAAGCCTAAACCTACCGAAATGAGCACCTAGTGGCCTAATGAGGCTTAAGCTTCTGCTATCCGAAGGGCAATGGCGGCAGCTCGGCTGCCTGCCCTCCTCTGGGCCCATCTGCCCATCTGCCCGAGGAGGCATCGCCGGAGGCCGAGGCTGGTCAGAAGCTGTTTTAGAAATCCGGTTTCAGGTGTTGTGGCGGGTCCTGAAACCTTCCTGGTGCCCTTCCCGAACTCATAACGTGTGGCCCTCTTCTGAGACCCCCTGAGACCTTCTGGGAAGGGGTCTGGTCTACTCCTTTCTTGGACCTTCCTGACTTCAAGACATGTTTATTGTTGGGACTTGCCTTGTGAAGGCGCCTGGAAGGTGCCTGGGATTACCTTTGGACGTTTTGTCCCTCAAAACAACTCTGGATTCTGGATTGCGCATAGCCCAAGTCAGCCGCCAGCCCCTTGCGATTGCGCTGACCCCCGTATAAACCCTGAAGCCCGAGCACCAAGCCCTGGCTGCTAAGCTGCAGGGTCCCACAGCGAGCCTAGACTTTATACGTCCCGCAAGCTTACTTCCGCTGCTGGTGCAAAGTTTCGGCGTGGCGTGGTCCGGCCCGGCTGCCGACAATTACAGTTTTTCAGGCTTTTCCGATCGACAGACACAGTGCGTGCTCCAAACACAAGTACAACTCCTCAATCTCAAATCTGAAAGTCTCAACAAAAGGATCCTTTTTCCATCGTCATCGGGAAGACCCGATGTACAAAATCCCTAACCCCTGAACGTACACACCCGGTACCTCCTAGGTACAGTTGCAGTTACAGCATGCTGGCCTTGATTATCGGAGACGCGTGTAACCTGCGCTCCTCCGGAAGGTAAAGTGTTGAATTGATTTAATAAAGCACTGGACGGCACGCTGAAGGTATGTGCCCACAGCCCCTCCCACCCTGAACCCCGAACCCTGCACCCAGCAGTGCAGTTCAGCCTTCGCGCTCCTTGCGAAGCATCACCAACAGCACCATGTTTTGCCTGCTGGTCTTTACTTCTGGGTCCTGCTTCCTCGGGGCATCTTATGTTTTGGTTAGGGTAGTTTTTAGGCGGTTCAGGATTTTTGCTACCCCACCCCAAAATGAGGACTCCATTTCTATCACATGGCTTTTTGCTGGATCGCACTTTAGACACTTCCAACATCATACACCTTTAGCACCCAAACGCTCGACTGCTTAAACTGCTTGCCCTGCAATCGAATGCACCAAAAACGATAAATGTCCCAGTGAATTCCAAGTTCAAGGCCCTAAGCCCTAAACCGTGCCTTCTCCATGACGCAGTTGTAGAATCGAAGGCTTCTCAAAACAAGGGACAGCGTAGAAATGCTCTAAACCCTCTATGCCAGAAGGAATGGTTCTACTTTGACGGGATGAGCGGAACTAACTCTATCGATGATCCCTTTCTGCTTTCCTAGATGACATACCCCAGGTTTTGAGAGGCGACGCCATCGCTGGCCAGCCCCGCTGGCGAGCTTTGAGCCGGAAGGCAGGGAAGGGGGAGGGGGGGGGGGGGGGCACGTTTTGCAAAAGCAGTGAGGGACGATGGCAAGCGCACAGAGCTTTCCAGGCCCTTCTAAGAGCCTTTTTGACTTCGAAGACTTTTCATGAGAATGGGACAGGATATCGTAGCCCCTTCCCCAATGAGTACACCTACAAGCCAGTGGGAGGTGCACAGACAGCTCCAACAAAGTCGGCGCCATAATTATACGGTGCACGGGCCCACGGGCTGCTCGCGCCCGACAAGAGGGTGGTTAAAGTAAGTTGAGATGTTTGTCCTCTGTGGGAAGAGAGCCCCTGGGATTTGGGAAGCACAAACCCAATTAGGGGCGCTCGGCAATTTGGACCGAAACATCTGCGAGAATTTTGCTCTGACCAAACAGATCGCGCCAGACATGGGCTGTTCCAGCTTGGTTTCGGTGCTAGGGTTTAAGGGTAAAAACTCTCACTTTAAGGGATATCTGATATCTGTCCTTAGGTCCTTGTCATGACATCATGCACGGGTCGTGCTTGTGAGCAAGGAACTATTCCCGAAACCCTGAAAAGACCCTACACCTGCTGGAATGCCAGCTTAATCTGAATGCTGAAGAACACCGAACCTGCGCGGCCAAGACTTTGAGTTTGCCACATTTAGGGTTAAGGGCCTAGGGTTTAGGATGCGGCCGCGCGTGGCCCTTAAGGACCTTGACCCTCCACCTACTCTCCATTGAGGCACGATTATGTACCCGCATATACCACACCGTGCACCGCGCATTCACCACACCACACAGAATATAGTATAATATGTAAATGTATGTATATCTAAGATATATACATATATGCATATATACATGTATACATATATACATATATACATATATACATATATACATATATACATATATACATATATACATATATACATATATACATATATACATATATACACATATACATATACATATATATATATATACATATATACATATATACATATATACATATATACATATATAAATATATACATATATGAGCGACTGCCAAAACCGGCTGGTGGTGCTAATGGACGCAACATGGGGGTGTGTCGCTTTCCAAGTGTTCCCATCGGTTTACAGGTTTTAGCATCAATCAACCACGCTTGATGTCTGCAGGTGTCGCTTTGGGCAAAATTCAAGGTTTCAGCACACCCAACGGCTCATTGACTTAGGGGTGTCGCTTTCAAGTGTTCCCATCGTTTTACAGGGTTTTCGACATTCGTGTCCACCCCTTACTTACTTGAATGGCTGGGGGTTTTGGCGCTTGCTCATGTATATATATACACACATATATATGTATATAGAGGCTCTTGCATGGTTGCTGGATGGGCTTGGTGTGCACGATTGAGGAGGGAAGAGGATCGCAAATACTTTGCTGTCATATTTGCGATTTATGCGTCTTCGTGGTTTCCCATCGTCGCCAGATGAGGGCTGTTCTACATCCTTGTTCCCCTGCGCGTGCCTTGCGCTCACGAGGTTTTCGCAAGTACTGGTACGGCTCTGTAACTTTCTGGGCCCTGGAAGCTCGCCTCTTGTTCGCCTGCAGAGCTTGCGCAGAGCTGCATCACTGGGTCAGAAATTGGATTGTGTCCAAACTGTATGGACACGCTGCTACCCACGGATGAAAACATCGTGCGAATAAAGTCGGCAACTCACGCACAAACAGAAAGATCTGACATGGAAAAGTTGCAAGGCCACAAGATTTGTAATGCTGCCTAACCTAGCCTCGATAAGTGAGCCGTCTTGGTCGCCACCGTCCCTCCGCCCACACCCGGCCCTCCCAAATCCATCACAGCCGTTGCAGCCCCACCAGTCCGTGCCCACTTGGCTTGAAGGCTCATGGCACGGGCTTGAGCCTCAAGTGTGCTGAGTGGGCGAACGTGACGTGGCCATCCTTCCGTGCGCGTATTGCCAGCTCTTCGTGGGAAGCCTCACTCGCCAGCATCGCACCGCGCTCCCCGCCACGCACCCCCGTCCTCAGCACGCAGACCCACTGGCCACGATGCCCGGCACTGCTCGAGCTCACCATTTTCTGTAGGCGCGCGTGCATGCACAGCGCACGCTGCCTGTGCATGCACGCGTGCTGCAGAAAACGGTGGCTCGAGCAGTGCCGGGCATCGTGGCCAGTGGGTCTGAGTTGCTAGGACTGGGGCGCGTGGCGGGGGGCACGGTGCGATGCTGGCGAGTGAGGCTTCCCACGAAGAGCTGGCAATAAGCGCACGGAAGGATGGCCATGTCACGTAGCACACTCAGCACACTTGAGGCTCAAGCCCGCGCATGGGACTTCAAACCTCCATTGATGTAGTCAATGGGGCGGAGGGACGGTGGCGTCGGCTTACCTGCGAACCGAGAATGAAAACCGGAACCGCGAAACCAACACAGAAACCCAACCGTAAAAGGTTCCTATGCCCCGGGGTTAGGGGTCACGGTTGGGTTGAGGCCTCTCAACACGTCAAGACACGCCAGAGGAAGAGGAAAGCGAAGTGGAGGGAAGAGAAGACAACAGCAAAGAAAAGCTTTGGGGTTTAGGGTTTAGGGTTCCCATAGCCCGAGCTTTGAACCACAGAACTCACATTCCCGACCACAGATGTCAAGTGTACAACGAAAGTGGGTATATCAAGGAAGTGGAAAACTGGTTGCGAAAGACTATGTTTGCAGTGTATAGCACTTCAAAGATCCTGCGAGATTATCCCACACGTTGTTGGCCTCAAGTTCCATCCCACGTCGTCTCCCTCGCTAAGGAGTATATCCATGTATCTCCGCGATTGCCAACGGCTGATCGTCCACCGGAACTTCCGCGGCTGGGGGTCGCGGATGCTTGCTGGATTTGCTGGCTATCCGAAAAGCTGCCCAGTGAGGAGATGAGCGAAATGACCGGCGAGAAACGCCGAGATGGGCTTTGAAGCGGTTTGGATGGATTCATATGCTTTGAAACAAGCTGAGCCTGTATACCTGTGGGCATCTGTCGGCCCCCGCGTTGCTGTATAAGCACGCTGGATCTAAGGACTTCAGACGCTCTTTTGAAGCATCCCTCGTGCTCTCAAGGCCGTATCAGAAGCAGGCAGCTTTTTCTTGCGTTTTCGACCCATCTCAACCCTGGCACACAGTTGCCTTGAGCAACTGCAGCTGTAAGGATCTCAGGGGCAAATCAGATCTTCCACCCTGAAAATAGGTCACGCAGATTCGACGTAGATGAGTAGTCATCTGCGTGCAGCGACCTAGTGACCTGCTGCTCTCCCTCTCCCCCCCCCCCCCCCCCAACAAACCCTGCAACTCGGTGAGACTGTTGCTGCGTGAAACGGCAAATCCAGGGCTTCGAAGGCACCAGTGTTTGCATACTCCGTGGGTATTCAATGTTTTGGCCATGGTATGCCATGGATCATGGTCATATCGACTGTAGGACACTGTAAGACTGTAAGAGTCTTGGCTCGTCACACCTCTTCATCAGATGCTGCCGCGGACTCCTGTTCGCGGATTGCAGGAACTAGTGCCAGTAAATGTCAGTGACAGGTCGAGAGATGAAGGGTCTGCTGGACTCTGTTGCGCACTTGGCGATGCTCAGACAGCCCATCTCACTCCGTTTTGATAGCAGACCTGTAGAATCCTGCAGACCTGACCTGAGACAGTCCCTTATAGTCCCTTCGCACCTCCTCAAGCTCCAGCATCGCGTTGGCGTGCACTTCTCCGGCCTGGGGCACCTGCTCGGCGTCGCTCGCCTGGAAGGGTCTCGTGTGTACAATGCGACCCAATGGCCTCCAAATGGGAACAAAAGTGCACGGTGCTTTTCGGACTTCAAACCCCGAAAGATGGCCAAAGAATGTCCATGGGGGAAAAAAATCCCCGACAAAGACCCAATGAAAATCTCTATGGCTCCTGGAGCTGATGCTGCATCGTGTTCTTCATGTTGTTGGTCTTCTCGTACATTTCACGGTCTTCTTCAGCAAGCTCCACCTGCTGCGCTGTGAGCTTCTGGGTCTGGACTCGCCCCGCCTCGTCCCCCCCTCCCCGAAAAAAGAAGAAGTGAACTTAAAAACTGGACCTTTATGACTCAATGTGACCTCGAAGTCGCAAAGCTGCATATTTAATTCCCGAAAGCATCGCGAAGGGTTCTTCCGTGCGGAGCCCTCTGACCCAACAACATAGACTGAAGTGCAGAGAGTCAACAACATAGAGTGAAGTGCATAGAGTCAAGTGCATAGAGTTAAGTGCATAGAGTGAAGAGCCCTGACCCAACAACATAGAGTGAAGTGCAGTGAGTGAAGTGCAGAGAGTTAAGTGCATTGAGTGAAGTGCAAGAGTGAAGTGCATAGAGTAGAATTCACGAGATTTTAGTACAATGGAGTAGAATTTACGAGATAGAATTGTAGTACAATTTACTAGAATTTACGAGATGTTAGTAGAATTTAGTAGACCTTCGTACCCAGTCCTACATTTCTTAACTAAAATTACTCTTTTTAAGGCGGCGGGCAGGGTTGACGTCGTCAATCGGGATTGCAACCCTCTGCGGGTTTCGGCGTGGTCGCGGTTCTCAAAACGTCGTTGTTTACGTTTCTTCCGCGCCGCGGACAACCCTCTACGGGTTTCGGCGTGGTCGCAGTGCTGAAACTATCGCTTTTTTACGTTTCTTGCAGTGTGCGGACAACCCTCTGCGGGTTTCGGCGTGGTCGCGGTGCTAAACCCGTCGCTTTTTTACAAATGTAGTACGCCGGGGACACCCGGAGCCCGTGGAAATGTCGTGGGACTCGAATTCCGGGATATCGAAACCCTCGCAAATATCGTGGGACTCGAATTCCGGGATGTCGAAACCCTCGCAAATATCGTGGGACTCGAATTCCGGGGCGTCGAAACCCTAGCAAATATCGTGGGACTCGAATTCCGGGGCCTCGAAAAACCTCGCAAATATCGCGGGACTCGAATTCCGGGGTGTTGAAACCCTCGCAAATATCAGAATATCGTGGGACTTGAATTCCGGGGCTTCGAAAACCTCGCAAATTTCGTGGGACTCGAATTCCGGGGTGTTGAAACCCTCGCAAATATCGTGGGACTCGAATTCCGGGGCCTCGAAAACCTCGCAAATATCGTGGGACTTGAATTCCCGGGTGTCGAAACCCTCGCAAATATCGTGGGGCTCGAATTCCGGGGCCTCGAAAACCTGGCAAATATCGTGGGACTCGAATTCCGGGATGCCGAAACCCTCGCAAACATCGTGGGACTCGAATTCCGGGGCGTCGAAAGCGTCGCGGGAGTCGAATTCCGGGATGTCGAAACCCTCGCAAATATCGTGGGACTCGAATTCCGCGGCCTCGAAAACCTCGCAAATGTCGTAATGTGGTGGGACTCGAAATCCGGGATATCGAAACCCTCTGAACTTCAGATGTATTGAATGCCGATGAAGTGTATAGAGTTGACCACAAGTGCATGGCATTCAAGTCAACACACGAATGCTATGCAGTTCTACTGCATAGCACGTGCAGTATACAAGTGCAGTATACAAGTGAATATGCAACCATATAAGTGCATACACTTGTCCCAGTGCATACAGTTCCAGTGCAAAGAGTCAAGTGCATGGAGTCAACGCACGGCAAATCGATGCTTTCGGGCCATCCCTCTTCTAGTACATTTTTCATCGGTGGCACAAGTGGCACACGCATTCGCCTCGCCTTGCGCTTGTTGGTGGCATCTGAGCCTGCCTGGCAGAGCGTGACGGTTGAGAATGGTTGAGAGCTGACGAAACGTGAGCGCTTTGGTTGACCCCTGCGTATGACCAAGTGTTACAAACATGCTAGCGGAGGCCCCCGGAACAGGCTCTCCTACGGTCTCTTTCAGTCGTCTGTCCTCTCCAAGGCTCCATATGTTACATTTTATTTTATGGGACTCGGTGGGACTTAGTTGGACTGAGGCCTGGGGCCTCAGCTCGGATTGAGTGTCCGAGCGTGACTCCTGAAAACGAACCTGCGCTAACAAGGACGCTCATGCTCCAGCTATGGATGCAAGGTGCAAGGCCAGATATGCCAGGTCTGGCTGTGCACAGGGACCCAGTCAGGACCCAGTGCCGTATCAACGACGGTCAACCCCGGCACGGCCTCATCGGGTGCAGGATGCACGCTCCGAGGCTTCAAGGCAAGGTATGGCACAGACTCAGGCGATGGGACCTCAATGCCAAGGCTGCCAAGGCTGAGAGTCTCCCAGGCGTCTCTTCATGTCAAAGAGATGATGTGTTATGTACTGTGAGCAGTCACGAGATGTCGGGACACATCGCTACATGTAAGAAGACCTTGCAAGAATTTGCTGTGAAGCTTCACTTCGCGTGTCGTGTCAAGGGCTCTTGCAACACCGACGAGGACCGCAAGAGAGGTCAGCTGAATGGCACGTTGGACCTTGGCCACAGCCCAAGTCAATGTCAAAGCTGGCTCCAGCGCTTGCTCAAGCTCTTGCTCCCGCTGTTTTAACCTCCCTTGGGCCGGAGCCGCGAGCCCAGAGCTCCGCAGCGGTGTCAGGTTGTCCAGAACCTACGAGCAGGTTTTGGGTTCCAAGGGGACTAAAACCCATTAAAACCCCTTGCGCACGAAGAGCTGAGTTGTGTCCGCCTCCAGCGTCAACCTCAGATCGTGTCAGTCTCTTGCTGGCTTGGTCTTCTAGGGTTCCTTTCCTTCTCAGGGGTTGCAGCAACTTGTACTAGCATGTGAACTGTATTGGAGGCCAAGGCACTTGGCCAGCACGAGCAGCAAGACTAAGTATCCCAGCAGCACGGGCAATCTCCTCCGGCTTCATCACCAAGCGCTGACCATCTCTACAACATGCAGAAGTCAATACGGAAGCCTGTTCTTAGCAGTCCTCCTGGCGAGAGAGCCCAGCAGCTGCAATGCACAGCCACAAGCTGCAAAGACAACCCAGCGCCAGGCCTCAAGTGGAAATGCTAAAACCCAAAGGCCTGCAGTAGGGTCTATGCAGGCTGCATGGGCCTCGGTTCGGCTTGTTTTACCCAGAGCACTGTTCGTAGGGGTCCTAGGGGTACAGAGCAAAAGCACTCGTTTGTCCTGCGTCCGGCCTCAACTGCCTCAGGGACTTCCAGGCGCAGCTGTGCTGCGGCGCAGAAGCAAACCGACACCTGAGGTGCTCTCCAAGCCAGGTGCTGAAGACTTGCTGAAGGCAGCACAGGCAGAGCAAATGCAAAGCAACAGTTGCGAGTAGAGAGCAGCAGATGGCCCCAGGGCTTGCCAGCTTTTCTCCCACAAATAGGGACCTCTTTTTCGCAAATCCTCTCTTCTGAGGGCCCGGACCAGGACAGTGGACCAGCGTTTCAAGTCCTGTCGAACGGTCTTGGTCAAAGCTCGGTTCATCGGTTGAGGGGGGGGGGGGGGGGGGGCTGGGGTTCGGGGGCTCACATTACAAACAGAGCCCACCTTTACTTAGATGCTCCCCGCTCTTCAGTCTGATACTCCAAGCCGCCTCTACCTGGATGCTTGCATCAGAACTGGTGCCTCCATCCACGCGTCTTCTCGGCCACAGCTATGCCTGAGCTCAGGCGCTTGGAATGGTGCGCTGTTTGGGCTGTCTGGACCTTTCTACGCGCTTAGCTCGGGCTTAAAACTGAGTTGGACGGCTAGACAATATCTGGCTCTTGGTGGCATTCAAGCCCGAATGGATTTTCGGACGCCGGAAGCAGCAAGAGATTCAAGCTTGGAAGTTGCGCGCCAAGTGGCAGTATCATCGCGAGCGCGTAGCCGACAGAGCCTGGCTTTGATATCCAGGCACTTCTTTTCACCAGCCAGAACCGCTTTTCAAGCCCACCGACCCTTTCCAAGCTGAGCCAGAGAGCACACTCTAAAATTCTAACTCCTCTCGGAAAAGCTGTGACTGGAATCTGACTTTTCCGCTCCGAAAATCTGGGAGCCCCGAGCTGTAGGCTGCGAAGGACGTAAGGAGGAACTCTCGGAGCTCCTCCAGATCTGGGACCTTTCTCGGAAGGCTGTGGAGAGGGCTCTATAGGCCGAGGCCCTAGGCCGAGGCCGAGGCGATCAGCAGCCGGATGATGACGATGATGCCGTAGACGCTGAAGAAGAAGATCACACAAAGCCCAGGGAGCGACCTCATTAGCCTCAGATGGAGGGATGGGGGGTGGAAAGGGCATGCGCGCGCATCGAGCTATTCGCAGGCGTCGCGTCGAGCGGGCAACAGCTTTCAAGCGGAAGGGATGGAAGAGAGAGTATGAGAGTATATGAGAGCACGAAAGTCAGAGAGTAGAGAGTAAGATAAGAAATCACGCCCTCAGGTCTGAATACTACGAGTAATCGCCGTCACAGTAATAATGATGCGAGTGTTAGTAAGAATGATTATAGGGAATACGGGAAGAATTCGGAATAGTATAATAAATTGTGTAGGGCCTGACAGCCTGGGTGCGGCACCAGGCGGAGAGGCCCACCAGAGGCAGCAGCGCCAAACAGAGCTCACCGATCCTCACATCGATGTGCTCTCTGTCCCTGGCTTCTTTAGGGTTCAGGCTGGAAGGCTGGACGGGTTAAGGGGCTTCCTCAAAGGCCTTCAAACTCAAGGTCTGTGCTGTTCAGCAGGACTCTCTTGGGACTGAGGCTGTGGCAGACTGCTCTGTGAGGGCCTTTCGGAGAGCAGCTGAGCTCAGAGTTTTGAAACGATCAGCAAAAAACGCCGACGCTGCTTTCCTTATGCCAGTGCCCTGAGTGTAGATGCGCCAGCCGGCAACCCCCCCCCCCCCCCCCCCGTCCCGTCCCCTACGTGCACATCAGCCCTTAGGCGGTAGGCTGCACGTCACTGCTCGGTTTCACCTTCTCACCAAACCGCATGCAAAAGGCCGACACAAAAGCTACGGCCAGTCATGTCACGGCTCTTCAACTCGCAACCCAGCCAAACTCACGACACGACATCCGAACAAAACATCTACCCCTAAACCTGGGCCAGGCCTAGAGCAGCAAAGAGATCCTGCGCTTCGTGGTGTCTTGCAGGCTCTCTTGCCAGTGGCTCTTGCCAGTGGCAGATCTTCACACTGCCCACTGGAGTCTACACACATGTACACACCTATATACACAATGCCGAAACGCACGTTGTGTCGCATGCTCTCTGCAGATAGCTGCCGGCTCCTCCCACCAGGGCCACTGAGTCGTTCTGCAGCTGCAACCTTCGGTGGCTTGACATGCGATCCGCGGTTGAATGCACAAGCCGCCGCCCCCGCCCCTCCCCCCGCCTGTGTCCTGAAAGCAATCAAGAGGGCCGATACAATGGGCTCTCAGATTTGGAATTCATGAAGGTATTCAGCAATTCGCAAGAGCTAATCCCGGGGTTTAGGCAAGAAATGGGCAATGGTCCAAAGCCTGAGATTATAGAACCGAATTGGAACAGATATGAAAGTGATGCGGACAGAAGTCAGAGGGGAATCTGTTTTGCTCCATGTAAAGCTTGCATCATAGAAGTTCTGGATTTCTGTAGGCATGGTCTATTCAGTATTTCGTGATGAATCTGTGCAAGCATGTTGACACCACTCGCCGACGGCAAGCGGCCTCTCAACCTTCCGAGGCGTGACACGAGTTGAAGCAGGAGGTGGGTATGGAACTTATTGCCTAGTTTTTGGCATGGACGTTGTTGGCTCCCGTGCCTTTCGCCAATGTCCATCCTCTCTCACGACCCATCACCCCCCCCCCCCCCCCAGGCCCCCCCCCCTCGCTCTCTTCCCCCTCCCCCGCGCCCCCAAGTGTCTGCAGCCACGCCGCACACCGGGAGTCCAGGAGCCGCAAACGAGCCAGGACCTTGGGCTTCAGGCAAAGCGGCAAACCCTAAACTTTAAATTTACTACAACCTAAGCCTTACAAGAGCTGTCTCAGGGAGTTTAGCTGAGACCACCGGCACTTTGATGTACAGGACGCCGCCATGGACTCGGAAATTGCGCAGGCTCAGCCTTCCCCACAGTGACCGAAGACCCTAAATGGCCGTATAAACAAACCCCTATAGGGTATAAGGTCCCATGCAAACCCTGCAAAGAACTCCACAAGTAGAGTTACTGGGATGAAGTTCTTCAAGGATTCTTCTCCAAAAAACCGGAAAGTGTTGAAGCCTGCAAGTGGGTAAGTTGCCTTGGCGGTTTGGGCAGAGAGGCTTATCTTTTGATTTTTTTGTTAACCCCATTTTTGCAGTCGAGTCGTGTTTTAAGTTTTTGGTCGTCTTTCTGACATCTTGATACATTTTGCCGTCTGCGGGGGCAGGACGTGTACAGGGATGACGTGTGCTTTCTGGGCCAGACCAGGGGCTCTGTGCTAGATGGGATCTCTGTCACAACAGGCTTACCATCTACACTTCCTCTGTCAGCGCAGCAGAGCAGGCTATGCAGCACGTGATTCAACCGAACTTTCGACACGTGCCGACCTATTGCTGAAGCTCTGCACTTGCTGAATGCTGGCGTTCGGAGCGTCGGTGCCTTTGCCGAGAGAGGCACATTGCGCAATTGGGGCTCACATGTGCAAAACGTGCGAAGGTCTGAGACATGAACCGCGCTGCCTCCCTTCTCATCACGCGCCCCAAGCAAGGGACCCAAGGACTCCCATATACCCCAAACCATCACAGCGAAAGAAGTCCCCGGTTAGGCGTCCAGCCATCCCAGCACCAAAGTTCATCACCGCCTCAGTCGCACCGTGTTGACTAAACCGAGAGGTCATATGTCGACCATCAGAGCAAATCCTATTGAAACTTGGAGACGCTGTTTGGCCGTTTGGCCCTGTGGCCCTCGCTCGGCGTCGTGGCAGCAAAGTAGAGCTTGTCCTGGTCCAAGCCCAGGGCAAGCACTTCGTCCCTCACGCCCGCAGCATCCAGTACTCAGCCCCCCCAGCGTCACAGTTTTCATCAGAATCCAACAGACAGAGTGCATGAGTCGTCTTACTTAGGATGCATGGGAAAGTCAAACGAGCATTACAAAGAACCAAAAACCTGGCCAGAGTCCCAACCTCGAACTCGGTGTAACCGCGGGCACCCGAAAGAACGCCGGGCTGAACCTCAAGATTCAAGCGCAAGGGCGCAGACAAAAATGAGCCAGCTTCAACGTTCGAACAGACACGATCTCACCTTTCTGCCAGTTCTTCGCAGGCAGACCCGAATGCGAGGGGCTGAATGGAAAGACACACGCACACGCACACGACAGAGAGCGAGACAGACAGACAAACCCCCAGAGCCCCCATCCAAAGCCAAGGGGCCACCAAAACCTAAAGCCTGTGCCCTGGTATTGCCCAACTCACAGAGACATGTAGTGCGTGCTACACAGGCAAGAACCAGCAATCACATTGCCGTAGTCCGAGCTTGGAGCTTCCCTGGTGCTGCCAAGAGGCCACTTGCGTGACAAAGCCAGGTTCGGACAAGTTGGTGGCCAGAAGTCCTGCTCACAACTTAATGCGAGTCTAAGTGTCTTGCACATCTTGCCCACATCTTCTCGGGTTCGGGAGCCTTAGCCGAAATATCCGAAATGCTAGCTGCCATCTTGACCTACTGGGCCTCGCCAGATCATCAGATACGCACACGCAAAGCAAAACATCCACTCCCACAGTCCCCTCTGGATGTGCGTATACATATATATATATGTATGTATGTAACTGCATGGAAACGTACATTATATCTACACACATATATATATATATGCATATACGTATGTGTGTGTGTGACTAAGTATGGCTCACACGCATCTTGTCATGCATCCCAGCAGCGACGACCTGCTGATCCCCTGAGTATTTTACCCAGCCTAGCCTGCGCTTGTGTCGCCTCAGATTCAGCTTGAGCAATCCTTCAACGCCGTCGGCATGGGAGTTGAAGAGCAACACGTCTTGGAAGACGTAGGAGTCTACGAAGCTATCGCTTTGGCTGACCTGCTGACTGAAGAGACGGATGGGGTCTTGCTGGTTCCTAAAGGACCGCGGCAGCAGCGGAGACTGTAGGAGATGCCCCTTTGGCCCCTGGATCTAGCTAGACGTACCTGCAATCAGTTCTCGAGTAGGGGCCCTGTAGCGCAGGCCGTGGGGAACTGGCAAAAAGGGAAACAAGGAGTGCACCGTCAACAAAAAAAAAGTGCACAGCTTCGAAAAGCTCGCAATCAGGCGCAGGCCCAGTCGAGAGCATCAGCCACCTCAGGCAGCAGCGGCACCAGCTCCGCATCCACCTGTCCAAGTAGGGCCGTGTGCGGGCGCCTGCTACGGTACCGGTAGGAAAACGCACGTTTTTTTGTTATACCCACACGGACTGGTGATATCCATAGTAGAAAGGGTAAAAACCGAACAGAAATAGGAAAACAAATATATAGATATACTTTCATCTGAATCTATGCAAACCTTCTGCATCTACGAAGAGGGAAATATGGTTATTGTCGCTGCCATTGAGGACAAGTAGCCCTAGTTGCAATAGTAGTTGTTCAAAGAATACAGCTAGCCACCCCAATTTCAAACTGAACAACTAGCCGCGATCATCATAGCTTTTTTGTTGGGACATCGGTTGTCCCAGTAGCTGTCCTTTCTTTTATTCCAATATTCCCGGCCACTCAAACATTTTCGTAATAGTTGACCTCCAATGACAGTGATCAAACTATTCGGACTAATCCGAACTATCTGCATTTTTCACTTGGGGTGGATCTCCAATTTCCCGACAGGTTAAGCAGGCACTGTATACCATTATGTAATTGAAGGCCTCGAATTATTGATGTGTTTTTGCAAGTAATTGACCTGCTGACCTCCAATCAGATAAAACAATGTGATGAAGCGATTTGAAGTTTGAACTTGGGGAAATGCAAAACCAAAACAATTCTTCTTGAAGTTCTGTTCATGAAGCCAGTGTGAAGATTTTTGTTAAGCGAGACGATGAACAAACAATTGCTACATGTGCATAGCTGGGTTTCATATACATGGTGGAAAATCACGAAACATCAAAGCCTCATCAACTCTTGACTCAACTAAATAATCATAAAAATAATTATGATAACAAAATGTTTTGCTTTTGTACCTGGCGGATTAGTTACACGTGTTGCAACAACATGAACAAATGGCCCATGGCTTTCAGACACAAGCATATTCTGCTCTTCGCATGGGACGAGGCCAGTTGTTGTGAAAAAAGCTGCTTTGTCGCATGAGGCGAGGACAGCTGTTATGGCACAACCGATGGGCCAACTGAGCGGGAAATATGACTGTCGTTGTTGTTCTAGTACAAAAGACTAGCCTGACCCTAATAACAAATATTCCATCTAGCCCTACTTACAAACGAAAAAAACCAGCCGCGATTATCATGATTGTTTTTGTTGGCGCATCGGTTGTCCAAGGAGCTGCCCTTCATTTTTCTCAACGCTACAGACTCAAATACACATAGTCACAGAGCTGATAAGGTACTAGCCACAGACCCTCTTTGCAGTTGCTAAATAATGTTGCTCGATGGCACAGCGGTGCAGGCGAGATACCTGCACAGAGATGGCAATACACCCAGCCAGTAAACCAGCCGTTTCCACCCTATGGGAAAATCCATTAAACCATCAAACCAGTCGTTCCACCTTATGGGAAAATCGATAAATCATGAAAGCATGAAATCAGTCGTTGTCAGCCATGACAAACTCGTCATGGAAAACTCGCTTTTTCCAATCTATGGCCAATTTCCTGAAACTCTTAGACCAGTCGTTTCCAGCATAAGGCCTTATCGGACAAACCAACCATTGCCGTACAGGGTAAACCATTGCTATAGAGAGAAGGGGATTGGTTTAATGGCTTAATAAGAAACTGAATTGGTTTAATGGTTTCATGGCTCAATTGGGTTTCAGAGGGGAAAAGTTGGTTTCATGGTGCATTGGGGGAGATTGATTGGTTTAATCGTTTAACGGTGTACAGTTTAATGGCTTCACACCATCAATATCATAAAAACACACGGGTGCCGCCGTAGGCGCGTACCCACTTATGTGTTGTTTACACGCTAGTCGATATTGCTTTTTTGACCACATGCAACAGTCCTTCCCCACTCAAGCTTCAGTTGCGCAAACGAGACAAAGGGGGGCCTCCGGCCACATTTGGCTGTCCTGAACAGGAGACTTACCCTCCCCAATCAATGCTCTCTCTCATGCTCTCTCATGCTCTCTCTCTCTCTCTCTCTCGTTCATTGACACATGCACTCTCTTAATTCCCTTCTTTTCTTCGCACAATCTGAATGAGTCTGATCTTCTTTCTTTCCGAAGCCCGGCCTGCGTTGCCAGGGCCTTGGGAGGGGGGGAAGCAGAGTCAGGGAGTCGCGCGATTCATTTAAGATGATTTCATGTGCAATTCCGCTTTCGGGAGCGTCATTCCAAGTCCTTGCGATAAGAAGAGGAGAGACATCTCCTTAGAATCTCCTTCTCAAGCTTTGCTGATGACTTGCTTAATTGTCAATATCACCTGAGATTCATCAAACAACGCCAATCGCGAAGCAGACTCTTACAAACAAGTGGCAGTTAGCAAGCGAAACTCTATATACTGGCAGGCAGCTCAGGCGGTCGCTCCCCTATTCCCCAAAAAGGCTAGGGCTTCGGCATGGGCGCTGAAAAGAGTTGCAAGCGTAAAGAACTGGCAGCAAATCAGGATCCACAGAAAGGTCCCAAACCTCAGCTCTTTACGTCTGTTTCACTCTAAATTCTTTGACACCGGAGACCCCAAAGTCTGGAGCTAAGTCCCCAGCTGCTTCCTGCACAGCTCAAAGCCGGGACCAGAGGCCAATTTGGTTGCAAAAGTGACATCTGCAGTCAACGCCCTGGCCTGGATTCGTCTAAGTTGGCGATCATGCCCTGCGCAGTGGGTGGGGATAGGTCTATGGGATTTCGTACTGCACATAACTGCATCATGTCACATATTTTCATCCAGAGATACGCCCGGATCCCCGCTTAAACACAATATCCACAGTATACACACATGCCATGGGCATGCTATACGCTCCGTGCTGACAGGCTGCGGCGTTCCCCCAAGGCCCCGGCAAGAGAAATAATGAGGCAGAACAGAAGAAGGACTGCACCTTGGCTTGTTGGGCCTTGCTCTGCAAGATCGCAGCACCAAACTTGCAAAGGACAACGCTCATATCCCAACAGAATCCAACACACCCGCAATGTCAAGCAACACACTGCGCAAGGGGGCGTGCCTGCAAACGACTGTGGCAAAATTTGCTACGCAGCACGGCCAGCAGCGGCGAACGGCAGGAAATGGGTGGAATCATACACGAAATACCATCACATGGGCTTTAGGCAGCTTGCTGCCAAGGGGCTCAGCTGCCAAGCCACAAGCCCAGCTGCAACCAGCAGTCCCACGACGGCCCCTCCAAAGTGTTGCTTTTTTTTTTTACTTAGGAGGGGGTCTGATCAGGATATACAAGACATCGCGCCAGGACAAGATGAACACCTGGTGTGAGGCTCCCAGCCTTGGCCGAGCACTGCTGCGGGCCATGCCCAGACGTCAAAGTCATTGACGTCCGACATCCATGACATCCAGGCCGAAGTCGGCCGAAGAGCAAATGGCGCGTGAACCCCTGTGGTGCAACGTGCTTTAAGTATGCAGGGCTGGCCACTGTCCCGTCCAGGTCAGGGCAGATGCGCCGCGGGAACCGTCATTTCCTTCTTATCTAAAATCACACATGAAGTCATTTGCATGTTTTGTACTTACTTGTATTCTAGACAGTCTCTCGCGGGTTCAAAGTGTAGAAAGACGTCTCGATACCCTTGTCACAATGTCGGAAAACAAGGCTCCTAATTACTTCTTTCCTTGAGTGAGCAGCGCCGCGGAGGTTGACACGCTGTGATGGATGATGTCGCTGTGCCGTCGCCTGGGAAAACAAAACAGACCCACGGCAGTCTGCCTCTCTTCCTCTCTTCTGCTCTCTTCCTTTGCTCCTCTCTTCCTCTTCTCTTCCAATTGTCTTCTTACGGGATTTATTGCTTATTTCGCTTGACGTGCCCCATTTCCCCCTCTTCGTGAATGGGAAAAAAACTCCCCCTCTTCGTGAATGGGAAGGCAGAGGTGCTTCATGGTGCTTCCCAGTCTTCTAGGGAGTTTAAAGCTTCTGCGGGCATGGCCATGGATCTGGGTGGGATGAATCAGGAGCAAACTGAGCAAACGGTACCGATCCTGCAAGGGAGGTCGCAGCAAGGAATCGCGAATTGCTGCTGTAGTATCAAACCACCAACACCAGAAAACACCTAATGAATGAGGTAGATGTTTCCTTACTTGTAGTATTTTTCTCCGTGCAAAGAAAGCCACCTCCCTCTGGCGACGCGAGGCTTTCTCCATTACTCTCAGCTGGGCTTTATGTTGTTCCAGGGTGATGGCCATTGATGGCCCAGGATTGAGGCCTCCTAAGGGAGCAAAGGATTTGGTGACCGATCCTGCAAGCAAAACAACATGAACCACTTAGTCACCTCTACTTGCTCAGCTTCCCTTTGCAATGTCCCTTCGTCCCTTGAACAAGAGCAGCCTTCCAGCAATTACTTTGGGGATGTCTGTGCAGATCTGCAGGAAGACATGCTTGGAGCTCAAAGCCGTGCAGCTTGAACCTCCTTGAAACCCTAAATCCCCGAATTTGCTCCCTTAACCACACTACTTCAACTCTATTTATCCTCTACTTTGCTGAAGGGGGGTCATTCGATCTCTGCAAATCGCTGCTTGTTGCAATGGAACGTTGTGAATTGTTGCACCTGGCCCGTGCCAACTTTGTGTGTTGTGCTGCTCCGACACAGCAGCTAGAGCCAAGCTTGTGCCCCTCTGGCCAAATGGCTGGCGCTCATTACTGGTTTGCGCGAGCTTGCGCTAGACGACACCACACTTGTGCGTTGCTACTCTGACCAACAGAAGCTCGCACCAACTTTGTGTGCGTTGCTGCTCCAACCATCCTAGCTCTCGCCAACTGTGTATGTGTGTATGTCTCAATCAGACTGTGTGTAGGTGTAGGTGTAGTGTATGTGTACGTGTGTGTGTATGTGTGTGTGTGTGTGTCTGTGTCTGTGTCTGTGTCTGTGTCTGTGTCTGTGTCTGTGTCTGTGTCTGTGTCTGTGTCTGTGTCTGTGTCTGTGTCTGTGTCTGTGTCTGTGTCTGTGTCTGTGTCTGTGTCGTCTGTGTCTGTGTCTGTGTCTGTGTCTGTGTCTGTGTCTGTGTCCGTGCGGTGTCCGTGCGTGTGTCCGTGCGTGTGTCCGTGCTTGTGTCCGTGCGTGGGTGTGGGTGTGGGTGTGGGTGTGGGTGTGGGTGTGGGTGTGGGTGTGGGTGTGGGTGTGGGTGTGGGTGTGGGTGTGGGTGTGGGTGTGGGTGTGTGGGGTGTGGGTGTGGTGTGTGTGGTGTGTGTGGTGTGTGTGGTGTGTGGGTGTGGGTGTGGTGTGTGTGGTGTGGTGTGGTGTGGTGTGGGGGTGTGTGGGGGGGTGGTGTGTGGGGGTGTGTGTGTGGGTGTGGGTGGGTGGGTGTGTGGGTGTGTGGGTGTGGGTGTGGGTGTGGGTGTGTGGGTGTGGGTGTGGGTGGTGGGTGTGTGGGTGTGGGGGTGTGGGTGTGGGTGTGGGTGTGGGTGTGGGTGTGGGTGTGGGTGTGGGTGTGGGGGTGTGGGTGTGTGTGGGTGTGTGTGGGTGTGTGTGGGTGTGTGTGGGTGTGTGTGGGTGTGTGTGGGTGTGTGTGGGTGTGTGTGGGTGTGTGTGGGTGTGTGTGGGTGTGTGTGGGTGTGTGGTGGTTGGGGTATGTGCGTGCCTGCGTGCGGGCTGTGCGGGTGCGGGTGCGGTGCGGGTGCGGGGTGCTGGGTGCGGGTGCGGGTGCGGGTGGCGGGGTGCTGGGTGGGTGGGGTTGAGGGTGCGGGGCGGGGGCGGGGGGGGTTGGGTGGGGGTGGGGGTGTGTGTGTGTGTGTGTGTGTGTGTGTGTGTGTGTGTGTGTGTGTGTGTGTGTGTGTGTGTGTGTGTGTGTGTGTGTGTGTGTGTGTGTGTGTGTGTGTGTGTGTGTGTGTGTGTGTGTGTGTGTGTGTGTGTGTGGGTGTGGGTGTGGGTGTGGGTGTGGGTGTGGGTGTGGGTGTGGGTGTGGGTGTGGGTGTGGGTGTGGGGGTGGGGGTGTGGGTGTGTGGGTGTGTGGGTGTGTGGGTGTGTGGGTGTGTGGGTGTGTGGGTGTGTGGGTGTGTGGGTGTGTGGGTGTGTGGGTGTGTGTGTGTGTGTGTTGCCACTCGGACCAAAAAGCTCACGCCGCTACGACGTAACGATGAACGAATAGCTGCAGGCAGCTTGGTGTGCGGCTACTCTGACAACCTCTGACACAAGTAGATCGCACCATGTCGCGCGAACTGAAACCTCGCGACAACTTTGTGTGCTGCCCCCCTGACCAGCTCGCGCCAACCTATGTGCTGCTCTGACCAAAACCTTGCCACCTACCGCTTGCTTGAAGAGTTCACCTCGACCGAAGTTCTGACGAGGCGCAAGAAACAGAAGGCATGCAAAACAGGTGATTCATCACATCTCTCATGCTCAGGGTCCGCATGACTTGCTTGTGTCTGCGGGCTTTCGGCTCACAGATCGAGACAGGCGCAGATTAACACAAAGTCTGCATCACCTTTTCCACATCTTGATGGGTTTGGTTGGCTGGAAAATGAGCGCTGTTAGCGCTGTTGGAGTAAGGCAAAGGTAGCACAGAGCCATGCGGGTCCTAGTGACAAGTGGGGCCTGACACA
The DNA here is from genome assembly GCA_905221605.1 of Symbiodinium natans. Classification (NCBI taxonomy): domain Eukaryota; class Dinophyceae; order Suessiales; family Symbiodiniaceae; genus Symbiodinium; species Symbiodinium natans. Next base: position 22,897 of record CAJNDS010002149.1, read on the forward strand.
AATCTCCGACTTCAGCCAAGAGAACCCCACGTCGAGGCTCCACAAGCCTCCGATCTGAAAGTATCCGGAGAGTGGATAGTGACCGGATAGTGGATAGCAGCGAATAGCACTTCTGCCAACATTTTGCAGACCGGAACTTGCCGAATGGCGCTGGCTCGGGACGAGCATCCTCCTTTGGGATCCAGCATCGAAAATCAGCCTACCCCACACTGAACACATTCCAAACCTGCCACAAAACCAAAACCAAACAACTTGCCTGTCTGTCTGTCTGTCTGTGGGTTTGGGGACCCTTCCGCGCTTTCCCGTGAATGTACCACCGGCTAGGCACTCAGATCAAGTGGCCATGGACGCCACGCGCCAGGAAGTGCCTTGACGGACTTTCTTGGGGACTTGCGGCTCTCGTGGGGAGTGGTTCAAAGGTTGTAAGAGATACGTGGCGAGAAGACAGCTGCAATGCATCATGCCATGGATCATGACGACCTGTGTATCTCAATAGGCTTCAAGGAAGCTCCGGACGCTCCCTCGAAAAAAAGGCTTCAGAGTATACCCCGAGACAGTAGCTTGATGTAGCACGCAAAAAACAGTCAAAAATCAGCAAAGCGCCCAATAGCGCTGCCCTGGCAAGTCGGCCTTTGCCCCCGTCTTCAAGGATCACTCCAAGGCCTTGAGAGGTGGCAGCCAATGGGTTTGAGAGTTTTGAGTGTTCTGAGGGCACTCACTTTACAAAGCTCTCCTACAAAACGACTTCTCTGACTTCCCTTTTGAATCCAACAAAAAGCCGGATATGGGGAAAGCAGACTTGTCCTGCCCAGCAGGCGTCTACCTCTTCTAGTTCGGGGCCCTTCAATTCCCGAGCCTTTCCTGACGTTGTCCGTAAGGGTGTGCCTGTCCCTGAGAGCTTACAGAATTCGGCCTGTCGATCATATCCTCGATACACAGCAGTGCTGAGACAAAGTTTCGTGTTCACTTCGCTCCCTCGGGATATCCTGCTTGAAAACATTTCTTGGGGCTCCACTCCCCGAAATATTCTGGAATGACGGCGGTTATTCAGTTCATCAAGGATGGTGTATGGTACTTGCCGAACGTTGATGACAACAGCAGGATGTCTTGGATAGAGCTGGTATGTGAGTTTTTCGTTAATCATGGCTTTTGTGGTGAATTCTTGACTCCTGGAATGCCCATGTCCCGCCTCACTAGGAGAATGAAAACTTATATGTGCAAGCCATGCAGGCCTGCGGCGTGGCCTTGGCCTGCGTCCCTAAAACCAATATCCACAGAGAGTTCTTGGGCAGAGATGTTGCTGGCATTGCAGGGCGGAAGAAGGTCTCCTACCCTAATGTGTTGTGGGCCCTCTTCCTTAGTGATCAGACCAGATTCGTCATATTCGTCCTTAACGGTTCGAAGCAGGCTAATGCCCATTGGATCCCAAACTTTCACGCCCTACTCCAGTAATTCCGTTTACGGCAGCTTGGTTGCATTGTACACAGCTTAATTGGATGGAACTCTGATGCTCGTGCGGCGGAGGAATGAGTGTCTGTAAAAGACAAAGAACATAATATAATTGGACCTGAGGAAGACTGGGTGCTGAATGGGCTGCGGAGAGTTGCGTTGAAAAGAGGCTTAAGTGATGGAAGCACCCTTACCCTTCGACTGCTTCTTGCAGTGCCCTGCTGGAAAAGGAACGAAAAGCAAACGACAACAAACACCGACTTCGGCGATGCTGTGCTGGTGCCCGGCTGCAGCTCGGTACGTCGGTCAGTTACAGCATCTTCAAAACCCGTGAGCTCCCCGTGAGCAGCAGCTCGGAGCAGGGCCCGTCAGCTCATCGCGCAGCGCGTCCGCTCTGGCAAAGTCCTGCAGTTCGAGGAAGTGGCACGTCGCAGTTTTCTCAATGCCATTTCGGCCCGAAATCCAAGGCTCCGTCTTTTTCAATGAGCCCCAAAAGGACCAATGATTCAGACTGGCCGACAACACACCCCAGCAAGCACCTCTAGGATTTAAAAAGAGCAACGAGGTCGGACCTGCAGTTCACAATGCGACACTACGCTCTTCTACATTGCGTTGTGCTGTAAATATGCCTTTTATTGCGTATCTTCCAGACGTTAATTCACTTTACAGTTCCAACCTGATGGTGTACTACAACATATGGAACATACCCACCGCAGGTTGGCTCGGCAGTTTGGTCAAGTGCAGGGTTTAGCCCAAGTTGCGACTCAACTTGGAAAGTCCCATTGGGAAGAAAATAGCCCCATAGGGTATACTGCTGAAAACGAATACATAGATTGTATGTATACCTGAGAAGCCGGAACGACGGATTTTGTCTGTCGTGTTATTGCTTTCTGGCTTTCTTTGTGGCTTGATTTCTGCGGTAGTGGATTTTCGTTGATTTTTCTGGTCTTTACTACTTTGTGGATTCCCAAGCTTGACAGAGCACAGATTCTGTCAAATGTGATGATGGGCCCGGCATCCAAGACCTTGCAAAACAACTGTCCGACACCTGCGCAACTACAGCTTCCGATGTGCAGCCTGCACAAGAAAGAAAGGAGGAGCATCGCAGAAACCCGAAAGACCCCCCAAAGCCCTCGAGCCCAACTCGCCCCCCCCCCCCTCTCCCCAAAAGAGCCCTGAACCCCATTGAAGCCCCAAACCCTTTTCCGAATCATTGGAAATGTTCGCACGGGCCTTGGCTTGCCGGGCCGCAGCTCTCTCCTGCCAGGCAGGCCCTTCAGATCCCTTTGGGACTTGGAACTTCGAGTTTGGGCTGTTGCCAAAGTTGACTACGATTCAACTGTGGCCTGGGTCTTCTTTCATCCAGCGTCTCCTACTAGCAGCGCAGTTGCACTAAGGAGGAAACATTCTTACTACCGTATTGGAACATGAGCTTCTGCAACCGTTCGGCCCAAGAAGCCTGTCCGTTGGTCTATTGATCGTGAATATGGTTATATACTACATAAAACGCATATATATATATATATATGGACACCCACCCGCCACCTCATGACCTACCGTTCTCTGTTGTCCTTGTAAATGCCTTTTAAAGCCCACTGGCTCCGTGTACCGAATTTATGTACTCTAAGTAGGTCTATCTCGAAGAACAGACTCAACATCGACCACATGATTCGATGCCGAGATCGGCAAGACCAAAAACACAATTCAGAGCGATGAATCTGGAAAAAGGTGTTTTATTGGTTTTCCTTCGCAAAGAGACTGCTTTCTTACCAAGACCAACTGCTTCCTCGTAAAAAGTTGGTTTTCTGACCAAAACCAACGTTTTACAAGGGAAAAGGTTGTATTTCCGAGGAAACCAACTTCTTACAAGGTAAAAGTTGCTTTTGCTGACCAAAACCAACCTTTACTAGGGACCAAACACCAACAACAACAACTTTTTCAGAGCAATGAAGCGAATCTGGGACAAGTTTGCATGACTTGTTTTCACTCGAAAAAAATTGGTTTTCTTACCAGAAACAACTTTTACCCGCTCAAAAAGATGGCTTTTTCTGACCAAAACCAACTCTTTGACAGGGAAAAGTTGGTATTTCTGAGAAAAACCACCTTTTTGCGAGGTAAAAGTTGATTTTTCTGACGAAAACTAACCAACCTTCTTACTAGGGATAAGTTGGTATTATTTCTGAGGAAAAACCCACTTTTCACGAGCTTTTCTGACCAAAACCAACGCTTTTCTACGGAAGAAGTTGGTATTTCTGAGGAAACCAACTCTTGACGAGGTAATAGTTCGTTTTTCTGCGAAAACCATATGTTACAAGAGAAACCACAAAAAAAACCAACTTTTTGCGGATTCGCCTCATTGCTCTGAGACATTTTTTGCTTTTCCCGCGTAGCAGTTGAAAAGCAACTTTTACTTGTAAAAAGTTGGTTTTCCTCAGAAAGACAAACATTTTCCCAGTAAAAAATTGGGTTTTGGTAAGAAAACTTTCTTGTTGCGCAGGAAAGTTGTTTTTGAGGCCGATTGATTTCAATAATAGCATCCCTATTCCTATTAATTTTAAAGGGTTCCTAATCATTTGAATAGGATTCCTATTCCATTCAATAGGATTCCTATTGAACTGAAAAATGTTCTTCTGAATTTGAATCGGAGTCTGATTAGCATTCATAGGATTCGTCTGGATTTCAACAAGGTTCTCATCCATTTTAAAAGTGATTCTTACTTCCAATAGGGTTCCTATTAAATTTAAGAGGGCTCCTACTGCTTTTTTAGGATTCCTATTGGTCCTATTCATTGTAATAATGCTCCAAGATATTTTACAGGTATTCCGAGCATTCTTAATAGCATTCTTATTCCTATTTATTTAATTCGGAATCACATTTCTAAAAAGAAGCCTAGTAAGTTTTCAAAGGTTCACATTGACTGTTATAGGATTCCTACTGATTACTTTAAAATTTAGTAGGATTCCTCTTCGCGTTAAAAGGATTCCTATCTATTTCAATAGGGCTCTTATGAATTTGAAGAAGTAACCCTGTTGATTTTAATCCATTCCTACTCATTTAAGTACGGCTAGGAGAAATTGTAATAGGATTCCTATTAATTTTACTAGCATTTGCATGAATTTAGTTAGGGTTCCTATTCGTTTGCATTGGCTTCCTATTAGTTTTTGTATGGTTCCTATATGTTTTTAAAGACATCTTGGTAGTCTTCCTATGAATGTTAATAGAGGATTCCTAAGGTTCCTGTTGCATTCATTAAGATTCCTGTCAATTCAATAAGGTTCCCATTCATTTTAATCGGATCCTTATTAAGTTTGATAGGGTTCGTATTCAAATTTCATAGGGTTCTCATTCGTTTTAGAGGGGTTCCCATTAATTGTAATGGGCTTCCTATTAAATTCATACGAATCCGATGAATCCTACTAGATTCAATAGGAACCCTATGAAAATCAATAGGAATCCTGTGAAATAAAGGCAATCCACAATCTCGAGCAAATTGTTCAGGTCACTTCTGTTGGAGCAATCGCTCGAGCAATTGCTGAGTGGACCATTGCTAGAGCGTGAAATTATTTGAAATAAACCAATTAAATGAGTTAACAAAATTGAATCGATCAAATTAAGCTCATGAAATTCATGAAACTAAGTAACTTAAATAGCTGAATTCAGCAAATTAAACAAAGTAATTACCGTGAGGCTAGCACAGAATAGGGGATTTCTTCACCTCCCGGTAGGTCAGGGGGGTGGGGGTGAGCATCATATATATATATACATATATATATATATACATACAGACATGTATATATATATATATATATATGATACTTCTTTACTGGCTCTTCAAGCGACTACCTCCTGAACTCACGGTGTAAGATGATACAAAGAATTATCTAGGCTGCAAAGCACGACGACAACGCAAAGAACTCCGCAGACGACTTGGACGATGAAGACAAAAGAGTACAGTCCAACACAAGCAGGTCACAGCAGATCTTGAAGCCCATACTGTCTAGAAACCAGGTTTCCTTGAAGTCCAAACTCCCCATACAGACGCTGAAAAAAGCCCACTATAAACACAGAAGAAGCAGACCACGCAAGCTGCAAATCCCGTTCGGGGGTCAGCTTGCGGGGTGCCCTGAACCATCCCTTAGTGCCTTAAGGGGCTTGTCAGTTTAGATGCTTAGTTCGTCTTCTAAATGTCCTAAGTGGTCATTCGCTTAAATCTTCAACTCGAAGCCCGAAAAAACCAAGGACACCTGGATGAGCTGCTCCACTTTGGCCTGAAGTTGCTTTCCAGGGCACCATATTAAGCCATATTATGTACATATATATATATATATACCGTTTAGTATTACATATACATATACAATATCGGCATTATGATCACTCTTTGTCTGGCTTGGACATGGCAAGAAACTTCCAGTAACAAAACAAAATTATGATGGCTAGGGCCGATGGCCGGTGCCACGAGCTGCGGGAAAGCGTCACCCTCACTGCAGCAGAAAGCCTCATGCCTCGAAGTCCTTGTCCACCGGCCCTTTGCAGACAACTTCTGGATCACGCCTCGGGGGCACTGGCTCTGGAGCAGTCGTCTGTTGAAGGCCTTGCGGGATTCACGGGCCTTTTGGCTTCGGAAGAGTGGGGCTGACAAGGGGATGCACTGGTTGTGCGATCAATTGCGCGTCTCAAGCCTGCTGAAGGAGTTGGGTGCTGAAATGTGCTGAATCATGCTGAATCCTCAATTCATCGGTGCCCCAAGGCCAGCACTGGAGAAGGCCGAGCACTCCACCCATGGTGTACAGATGCCTTGTCGTGCTTACTTGCCGTGGTAGCTTCAGTGGCCCCAGGGCCTTATGACTGCGTTGTGGGGGTTTAGGGTTTTGGGCCATCCAAGCAACTGCATGCAGATGTGGGTGTTGGGTCTTTCTCTCGACTTTGTAAAGCCAAACCAACTCGATGGCATCACATTCGGAGACAGTGCCTTGCTTTCTGCTCGAAGCTGCTCTGCGCCGCTTCGTCACCTCCTGGCCAACCCAGGTGCTACTCGAAACTCGGTGCGCCTCAGGCTGGATTATATTAAGCCGCGCCGAGGGCTAAGGAATTGCACAAAAGGTGATTCAGTGTGCAGGTGCAAAGGGCCCTACTCTACCTTAGGCCGACCTTCGCAGGCTTGCTGCAGCTGCAGCAACTCCCGGGACAGCTCTGACATGGCCTTGCGTCGTTTGTCTTGGGCCGTACTGTAGCCACTCGCGATGTCGAGCTCAGCTGAGTTGCCAGGCGGGTAAGTCACTTTACCATGTCGATTGCAGACAGGTCGGAAGCTTGCCAGGGCCCTCGCCGCCACTGCATTGACTGTGTCGAAGTCCTCGCGGCTCGCAATTGAAAGAAGCGATCCTTCAACCAACGCAACGCTGAGTATGCTGATGCTGAAGCAGATTGGAGAGTTGGAAATCTGGGCATTGTGCTTTCTGCGGCGACAGGAGTCTCTGTCACACAGAACTGCGCACTCTGGGACAGTCATTGGTCTCTGCCCAAGACCTCAAGTTACCCTATAAGGGACCCTGCGTGCAACCAAGTTGCATTGGCCATGGCGGCCAGGAATCGGCTATGATGCCTCATCTGCGTCATTCTCTCATCTGGAGGCTTCCGGGAGAAAGGAAAACGCATGGATGGGTCATGGGCGATCCGCAGTCGGAGAGTAAAAGACCCCCTCGGTTTTGCAGTTGTTTTTTCCCATCATTCCGGCGTAAACCCATATGAATGCCAAGACCACTTCCAGACCATTCCAAGATGATCCCACAGCACTCCGAGACTCTAAAGTACTCTACAGTGCAAATAAACAGCATGCCAAAACCCACTTCTCAATGAAGAGCACTCCAGAGACTCTAGGGCCCCCCAAAAATCGATGACACGCTCTTGCACCTCACGAGGAGCATGCACACGAGACCGACGCGAAGAACCCGAGAAATGCAGCAAAATGCATCCCTGCAAACATTTCGCGACGCGGAGGCATGCTTTTTGCGATGACTGGGAATGATTGGGACACTTCTTGACGCTTGCGAGCCTTGACAGGTGCGTGGCACCTTGGCGAGGGCATCACGGCAGGCGGAAACAGAGAGGTTGCGTCGATTTCGAGGCCCCGTGTTCGTTCGTGTTTCGCGGGACAGCGATCTAACCCCCCAACAACCGCAGAGTGCAAAGCACTGTTTGTGCGATATAGAGAGGGGACGGAGGGAGGTGGGAGGGGCAGAGAGAGAAGAGAACAGCCAGCTTTTGGGTTGACTCCCATATACTCTCAAAGACTTCTCACGAACTTCTCACGGAATCTGGACTGCTGGCAGTTCATCTATGTATGGTTAGTTTGAGTAGAGCTGAGTACTGAAATCGCGATTTCCGTGGGTCGGCTAGATTTTGATTGATTTATAGGTGTTTCCGACCGGCTGTGATTTGTAGGACAGGCTCAGCACTGGAACCGTTGATTCCCTTTAAGCCGGCTGGATTTTCATTGGCTTGTGCACAAGGCTTAGTACTGGAACCTACGTTTCCGTGAGCCGACTGGATCCTTCACTCATTCGCAATACTGTAGTCGAGTTTTCCATGAACCGGCTGCATTTTCATTGCTTTGTAGTGAAGTTCAGCAACGGAAAAATACGTTTCCGTGAGCCGGCTTCATGTGGTGCGAGCTCCTTCCCACTGGAACCGATGTGCTACGGGCTGGATGTCCATGGATTTGTAGTACAAGCTCAGTACTGGAATCGAAGATTCCCCAAGCCGGCTGGGTTGTCATTGGTTTGTAGTACAAGTTGGTGGTGGGATGTGGTGGGACAGACGTTTCCGGGACCGGTTGGGTTTCGTTGATTTGTGGTACGACAAAGACGAGTATTGGAATCGACGTTTCTGTGCGCCGACTGGATGCTTTTGAAATTTATTTTTCAGTACAGGTTGAAAACAGAAATCGGTGTTTCCGTGTGCCGGCTGTAGTACAAGCTGAGTATTCTTGGAATCGACGTTTCTGTGTGCCTGGCATTATTGCTGTCGTTGTTTGCTCTTATCGTTTTCTCGAGTAAACTTTCCATGAGCGCATTTAGGGGCGCTTCTCTTTACTTTCCGATCTGGGCCCCCATGTTGTCCGATACCAAGGGGAGCTGTCAAATGTCCGCGAAGAAGAGAGCTGGGCTGGGCTGGGCTTGAAGTGCGCAGACGCAATGCCTGGTCAACACGATGTAGTGACTTCGCGGAAGCGGGTGCAAGCCTGTTGGAGTGGCAGCGGACAGGTCCACTTTCCCAGAAAATGAGGTAAACAGCCCTTGAGGCAAAATGTGACCATTGCACAATGTGGTGCTTGGCTTGTGCCACCACACAGCCACAAGCCCTCACTCCTCGTTCGCAGTACTCGAAAACGGACCCTTGCACATTGGACTCTGAACGCAACCCAGCTCCCCCGCAGCCCCCTGTGTGTCCGGCTCGCAGCCCTCCGGAGGCACTGTTTCGCACGGAGGGGACCTTGCCAACAGTTTGTAGTCACAATGTACCAGTGACCTGATGCCCACTCTATAAACCACATAGCAAGAAGATCAGTCCACTAGCTCCCAAACTCGGACTGGCTGCCTAGCCTCCCCCTCATGCTCTCGCCAGGCCTGTGTGATGACAGGTCCAGGTGACATTCTCAGGCAGTATGTAATAATACAGGGTCCACTACGTAGTTTTGTGATCACAAGGTCTTAGCATAGAAAGAAACTGAGGATTTGTTTTCTGAGAAGGGTTTGGAGGGCAGGAAAGGAGCCCCGATGATGCTCATGATGCTCGCCTCCCGCCTTGTCAACTGCGCCCAACCACTTGGGGGAGTTGGGGCAGCAAGCGTCTGGAGCATTAGGGTTCGGAGGGCAGGAAAGGAGCCCCGATGATGCTCATGATGCTCGCCTCCCGCCTCGTCAAATGCGCCCAACCACTTGGCGGAGTTGGCGCAGCAAGCGTCTGGAGCATTAGAGTTTGGAGGGCAGGAAAGGAGCCCCGATGATGCTCATGATGCTCGCCTCCCGCCTTGTCAAATGCGCCCAACCACTTGTGGGAGTTGGCGCAGCAAGCGTCTGTAGCATTAGGGTTTGGAGGGCGAAAGGAGCCCCGATGATGCTCATGATGCTCGCCTCCCGCCTCGTCAACTGCGCCCAACCACTTGGGGGAGTTGGGCGCAGCAAGCGTCTGGAGCATTAGGGTTTGGAGTGCAGGAAAGGAGCCCCGATGATGCTCATGATGCTCGCCTCCTGCCTTGTGAAATGCGCCCAACCACTTGGGGGAGTTGGGCGCAGCAAGCGTCTGGAGCATTAGGGTTTGGAGGGCAGGAAAAGAGCCCCGATGATGCTCATGATGCTCGCCTCCCGCCTCGTCAAATGCGCCCAACCACTTGGGGGAGTTGGCGCAGCAAGCGTCTGGATCAATAGGGTTGGGAGGGCAGGAAAGGAGCCCCGATGATGCTCATGATGCTCGCCCCCCGCCTCGTCAAATGCGCCCAACCACTTGGGGGAGTTGGCGCAGCAAGCGTCTGGAGCATTAGGGTTTGGAGGGCAGGAAAGGAGCCCCGATGATGCTCATGATGCTCGACTTCCGCCTCGTCAAATGCGCCCAACCACTTGGGGGAGTTGGCGCAGCAAGCGTCTGGAGCATTAGGGTTTGGAGGGCAGGAAAGGAGCCCCGATGATGCTCATGATGCTCGCCTCCTGCCTCGTCAGATGCGCCCAACCACTTGGGGGAGTTGGCGCAGCAAGCGTTTGGAGCATTAGGGAGCCCCGATGATGCTCATGATGCTCGCCTCCCGCCTCGTCAAATGGCCTGGCGCAGCAAGCGTCTGGAGCACTAGGGTTTGGAGGGCAGGAAAGGAGCCCCGATGATGCTCATGATGCTCGCCCCCCGCCTCGTCAAATGCGCCCAACCACTTGGGGGAGTTGGCGCAGCAAGCGTCTGGAGCGTTAGGGTTTGGAGGGCAGGAAAGGAGCCCCGATGAGCTCATGATGCTCGCCTCCCGCCTCGTCAAATGTGTCCAACCACTTGGGGGAGTTGGGCGCAGCAAGCGTCTGGAGCATTAGGATCTGGAGGTCAGAAAAGGAGCCCTGTTGATGCTCATGATGCTCGCCTCCCGCCTCGTCAAATGCGCGCTCAAAATACTTTCTTTGTTTCCAATCTGGTAGTGCGCAAGACAGCCTGGCATCCTCACGACTTCTGCACGCTCCGTCGTACTAGTTCTTGATTGGGAATTGGGTACCTTGGATCCTCCCTACATTTTTCAGACTTTAAGAGATTATGTGGGGGTAAATGACCATACCTGGGAGCCGGACAACCCCCGAAGCGACGAATAAAGCTTGAGCAGCCGCTCTTCCGCCTTACGAGATCACAGCAGGCTCGGATGCCTTAAACAGCCTCTCAACCCCATGCAACACTTCTTTCTCTGACCATGAGCTTCCGAGAAAGGGGCCGAGGCCACACCGCCGCAAAAAAAATGCATAATCAGTGGCATACTGCGCGTGTACTTCACTGTACTTCACGAGTGTGGAGGTTTGAATTGAAAGGGTGCGTATTGCAGTTGCCATGGCAGTGAAAGACCAAGTCCGTGCATGGTGCAGCATGAGCTCAACTTTTGCTCTGAGCACTGTGGCATGAATCATTCGGTTGCCCAATCGCAGCTCAGCGTGCAGTACGCTCTGCATTACTGGGCCTTGAATGGACCGTGGAGAAGCCACGACTTCTGCGTGACTATTGGACGTTCGGCTGTCCAAAAATGAAAGAAGGAAACTCCATACTGTAAAGTCTTCAGAACCTAGTGGGAGCTAAAGGCCAGCCGGCTTTTGGGGCGAACCAACAGGTAACAGAAGCCATGCCGGGGTGCGAGCTTGAAAGAAACCCTTCAGCTGTTGTGCCCTGGCTGCTCCCCGCCAGTCCGACAGAAGTACGCTTTTTTAGGCAGAACAAAGGGTGACGGTTGGCGAAAAGACAGCAGCCACAGGCCCAGGCCGACACTTCACTCGCAACATCTCGCAACCATGGAACCAGTTCAAAAAGATCGAGAGGATTCTCGGCGAGCCCTTGCGGGCTTTGTGCGTGTGCGGATCTGAACACGATAGGCGCTCAATGCCCTCCACACACTTGCAGCTTCTTCATAAGATCCAGATGGCGGAACAAGCAGGAGCACTCGTCTGGAGTAGCACTGCAGATGGCTCTTCTCATAGCTACCGACAGCGCAAATGACATACTTTAAGAGTCTAAGTGTTGTCATCGGCCCTCGGACGAGAATCGTCTGGAACACCTCTCAACCCTTGCTCCAGAAACAATAGCCGAGACATCCCCCTTATTAGTAAGAGTCCCCCCTGTTTCCCGTAAGGCTTGCGTTGAGAGCGCTAGTATTTGCAGGCCAAGGCTTGGGCATCCAAGATAGGTAGCTTCCAGGACTCCACTTACGCGCGCACGACAAGATGCAATGGGGAACCTCAAGCATAGTCAATTGAAAACGCTTGCGCACGCCGCCGGCAGCCGCGCCATATGTCGCTTGGCGCAACGCCACATACGTCATGAGTTCAGGAGGTAGGAAGGCTTCAGGTATTTTGGCGCGCCCTCTGTCACAGGCTGAACCCACCTCGGCATCGAACTTCGGCTCTTCCAAGCGGTTCGGGCACATCGCACTGGGAGACAGAGGGGGGGGGGGAACGTGCTGTGCGGTGGGGCAGCCGAGGGGTTAACATCGCTTCTCTTAAGCTGCTGGACTGGGAAGGCGTGTCCCCCTCTTCCGGGACTATGCAGCGCACAGGTGGTCTTGATTGCTTTGCTGAAGCGGATGCATCATTGGCTGCACGTGCAAAGGCAAGGCGCTTGCTTTCTTTGGGCTACGGCTGCTTGGCCCGTTTTCTGTGTTTCGCTTCGGAATGGGCTTCAAACTGACCATCCTTTTTTGCCAGCGGCGCTGCAATCACGTGCGACGCAGATCCCGAGCTTCCCAAGCTAAAATAAAAGCCTGAAAACCATAAGGTTTAAATCCAGTCGGCCTGATCTGGCCAAAGCCTCTCCAGACGAGCAGTCCCAGCGATTGTCCGGTTCAGGGTCTTTAGGGCTTCAGCGTTGGACGTTTTTGAAAAGGCGCACGGCTTCAGCTTCCGCGTTGTGAGGCCGTAAACTGGCTTTAGGGCTCTGAAGTGTCTTAGACTTTTTGTCTATTGAAAAGAGGTAATTGAGTGTAGGAAGATCTCATTCAGGGGTTCCTCTTAGTCTGTTCAGGGATCAGGGTGGTTCCCAGGGTTCCGTTTGAGTGTGGGAAGATCGGTTCAGAGTTCTTATGGAAGGCTCTTCTCATGGAGGCCTAAAGGGCCTAATCACATGAACAACAAAGGTACTTCAAGCCACTTCCTGCTTGCAGCCTCTGATCCTGAACAATTGCCATACTTCCACTTCGCCCTGCTAATAATCTAGGGTGGCATCAGACATCAGGCAAAGCATGGTCAAAATCATGGTAAGAGTAGCATCGGACAATAAGAGCTTATGCCAAATAAGACGGTGGCCTCTTTGGGGGAAGCTGGCGCCATCAAGAGAGCCGAGGGGCACAAAAGACAGCTCAGACTTCAAAATCCCTAGTTGGACTCAGCTGCTTTCCGCACGCCTTGCTTCCACATGCCGGCTGAGTGGCTTAGGCGAATTAAACACGCATGTCAAGATATGCCAAGTGTCTACTACGTGGGTTTCTGGACACCAGCGAACCGGCGATGCTCGGAGATCTTCCTTACTGAAAGAGGCAAAAGAGAAGAAACCAAAGAACCTAGGACCCAGAAAAAGGGCCCAGCTCGAGGTACACGGAGATAGAGGGCAAGAGGGATGAGGCTCTCTCCGACTCGACGAGTATGTGTCCAGCAGCTCAGACATCCTGCCCACTTTGTGTGCCCTGGCTTAGATCCCGTGGGAGGCAAAGCGTCGGCAGCAGCTCCTTGCGAAGCCTTCGCTGTGCAACTTCTATGCAGCTGCTATTCAACTGCCATGCAACTGCTGCAAAAGGATCATAAACCAAAGGGAATGGAACGCTGCGCGTGAGGTGCTCACATGCAGGGGTCGAGATTTAATCACTTCGACGGAGTCCCAGTTGAACTCATCAGGATTTTGGATGATTAGGATACAGGCCCGCGAAAAGTTAAGGCGTTTTGAGAGAACGTGGTCCTTCCAAGCCCTTCCTCCTTTTCGCCCTCCACTGGTCTCACCGGTCACCCGGAGTTGGTCAACCTTCCAACCCCTGTAACCAAATTCCGGCTGCAGAGCTTAGGGGACTCAATCCCAACATCATCATCACATCTCCCCCCGAACTAGAATCAACGGCGCGTGCCCGCTAGAATGCTGCAGAGAAGGCAGAAGGACATTGGTGCCTCGAAAACCCCAGAACCTCAGTCCTTCCTACCTTATACCGAATCCCAAACCTCACCTATCCCTTGTCTTGCGTAATTGGGTCCTTGGTCTCGTTTTTTTGTTGGCAGCTTTGTGTGACAGGTGCTGCACGCAAGCGCTTCAATAGGCAGGGCTGGGGTGAATGTCTGCTGTTTGCAATGTTTATTTAAAGGTTGCGGGTTGACAGTTTATAGGGTTGCCGTGTGCAGTTTACTGTGGTGCTGCAACAGAAAAAGCCACGGATGTGCCACGGCCGGATGCTCCGGGGGTGGGGGCTTCCGGCAACTAGTTCACAATTGGCTATAGCCACCTGATGAGGCCCATCCCAAGCTCGAAAAAGAACTAGCTTCATTAGAACCATGTATATACGCATTGTTCCATATTTATGTGCATCTACACCTCTGTTGATTCTACCGCTAGTTATGCCGGAGAGTTTTGTGTTGCCGAGCAGGGGCTTGCAACTGCAGTGCTCGAAGCCGGGCTGTCCGTACGCGCACTTTTCTGTACGTCACAGAAAAAGCTCACCTCCCCCGCGGGGTCGCCCGCCAAGGCTTCTTGGGCATGGCTGGCGCGCAAGGGCTTCTCTGGCCCAGCCTCCCCCGCCGGGTCCGCGCCAAGTCTTTTTTGGATCTGCTATGATCTGCTTGGGTCGTGCGCAAGGCCTTCCCCCGCCGGGGTCGCGCGCAAGGGCTTCTCTAGAGGCCACGCCTGCCCCGCCGGGGTCGGGCGCAAGGGGTTTTTGGGCTGGGTCTCTCTGGGTCGACCTCCCGGCCATGTTCGTGGGCTTCTCCCCCGCTGGGCTCGCTACCAAGGTCCCGCCAGAACTTCTTTGACAGGACGGTTTGTTTTTTTTTCCGCCGGGGTCGCGCTTCTCTGGCCCAGCCTGGGGTCGCGCGACAGGCTTCTCCGCAGGGACCTTCCCCTGCTGGGGTCGCGCGCTAGGGCTTCTGGCCCCCCGCATTTTTCAGGGCCAAGCTGAATCTCAAGAGTGACATGGATGACCAGCTTATGCAGAGCATCAGTGGTGAAAGAAGTGCGAGAAGCCTTGCTACCACCATGAGGAGAGCAAAGGTCCATGGCATCTCTCTGAACAAGAGCACTCCCCCCCCCCCCCCCCCCGCCACCCACTCCAAAGGACAGAAGAGCGCCATACAGAACCGATCAACAAAAGCCGGGGGGGTCCCAGCAGCAAACGAGCCGAGACGCTCAGTACTGTCCATACCGTATCCATACCCCCTCCACATCCCTCGACTGCCTTCAGAGCCTGGCCTTGGGCGTCAGCTCAGATCTGAGCGCATTCACAGCAACCAAAATTGACCAACAACAATGTGGGAACATGATGGTCCATCAGCATGGATGTATGATCGACCCCTGCAGTGTGTATGTGAAAACTTTCGGGGCTCACCTTTTGGCCTGTTGAACTGCTGGATCTGCTGCCCCCGTTCTTGGGGAAGACGGGGTGCTGATTCAGTGCTGATTCAAGTGAAACTGGGCCAAGCGGGTGCGGTGAGTATTTCGAACGAATGCTGGTCGTCAGATCCGCGGTCCGCGCTGGAACTGGTGCCCAGCGGAGTCCTCGCTTGGGACGATGCCTCTTTCACCCTCTCCCAAACCCACCTGAGGTCACCTGTTCTTGGCCCCACTGAGGCCGAAAAGCGGAGTGGGAGCGGGGAAAGTGTGCTTGGGTCTGTGGGCAGAACACAACCGGACGTCGGGTTCAGGGGGCCACTTGGGGGTTTGGGCTTTCAGTGCTTTCAGTGCAAGACCTTGGGCTTGGGCGTCTGGGCATTAAAAATTGTGCGCAAACTACTTTCACCTCCCATGTCTCGGACAGAGCTCCGGCTGCTCTCTTGCTCTCTCAGCCACGAGGTGAGTACGAGGTGCCAAGGTCCCCAGATCTGCTTGTGGTTGGTGCTCGAAGATTTCGAAGGTTGCGACTTTTGGGCTCTAACACATGGGAAAGGCTTCGCTGAGGAACATAGCGGACTCTCCTTCAATAGAATTTGGGTACTTTGCGTACTCCAAGCGGATCATTTTTGTACTTAGGCTCCAGTATCGGACTTTTTGGAGCTTCAGGGTGCAGGGCCTCAGAAATACAGACCATCTGCAATGAGGAATCCTTACCATTCTCTGGTATCATGCACCTGCTGCCAGTTCTCGGTCAAGGAGTGCCCTCCACATAAATACGGTCCTTGCATTATGGGTACTCACGTGCACAGGGACCCGATTCAAAACTACTGACCACTAGGTCACTAGGTACTATGATGTACGCGATGCACGTGGCGGACTTCAGGCCTCTTGCCGCACCCAGGGCTGAATTTGGGGAGAGTGCATGGGCACGCATGTTGCGCCTTTGGTGCTCTATAATCAGATTCCCTCGAGCTTCAGAAAGAAACGCCCTAAATATTACATAAACCCATTAAACTTGCCGTGGACTTCAGGAACCTGGAGATAACTGTATTTGCCGTCACGGCTACTTAGAGGTCGAGGTTTTGTTATTTCTAATTTCTAAGAGCAGGACAGTGCTGCCAATGCAACACCAGGTTGTGACTCTGGAGGCAGCACCACCACCACCACCACCACCACCACCACCACCACCACCACCACCACAGGCGCACCCGCTAGATGCAAGCTCGTGTACAGTCGCTGAAGCAGTTCGCACCAGACCAAGCCCGTGGGCCACAAAGTGAAACATGCGTGCCCTACTAAAAGAGGGTACCCACAGGATTACAAAGGGATACCATAAGCTGCCCTTGACAGGGTTCACAGCAGGTTCGAGCCGGCTCCTTCAAAACCCAGCCCTTTCCAGATGACTGTCGCATGCTGGGCTGGATGTTAGGCTGCATCATAGGCCATGCTTGTCTTTAAAGCTGATGTGATAATTTGGAGTTGGGCTGAGCTCCGACCCTGTTTTGGGGTATGTGCATTCACTCGGAACCGGTCATCAAAGCTTCAGGCCGTCGAGGAAGCGCTTTCCTCTGAGCCTCAGGAGGACAAAGCCCATCATCTTCCTTGCCTTTGAACCCGTCCACTTTCACAGGAGTTTTGTGGTTTCTGCGCCATGAGCCCAGCTCAGAGGGTCGGGGCCACGCTTGGGTTTCCGACTTCGCAAAGTTGACACATGGAGTGACTGAAGTGATAAATTGAAATTAAACGAAGCAACGAAGCACCGAAGAGCAGCGCAGTGCCATGACGGGCCCCTTTGCATCCCTTTGCCCTCTGCCGAGCAGCTCTCTGGCAGTGGTCGGATGGGCTTGATGGGCATGGGGCTGTGCGTGGCAAACTTGTACGGGGACTCCTTCACCGGACTTATAATATAACCTACTCAATCAGTTGTGCAACTTGTTGCGGGGAACACCGTGCCGCTGTTGTGGGGGAAATGGCGCTTAAGTGGGCCATCCCTGCGCCCGGCCATCGCGTACTCCCGGCATCAGCGTGACTCTGCTGACAAGGTGACGCCATCCCACTGAGTGGAGGGTCGGTCCGAAGCCCGCGTGCCTCTTGTCCGTAGAGGGCGACATCTTCCGAGATGCCTTTCAGTGACTTGAAGACGAGAACATGGCGCAAGCCAAGAACCCGAGCATGCACCCCAGGGCTGAGCACCATGCTCGCTGATACCTGAATGAACAGCCTCTCAAACTCTCTCTAACGGAACGTCAGTTGTATCCAAGAGGCGCAACTTCATCACCAAGTAGATGAGGAGCCTTGGTCGTGGGAGGTTTCGGGCATAGAGGGGTTTAGGATGCTTTAGGGGCGGAGGCTTCTGTTTCCAGCACCTCAGCAAAGCCTGAACAAAGACAGAGCACCCGAGAATGAAGTGGTCAGTTCTCCAACTTCTGGTCATTTGGGCGTCTCTATTCTTGTCTGTGGGGCAGCCCGAAAATCCAAAGTCAAAGGTCAAAAGTGTCACGAGAACCGGCCCTGCAAGAGTAAAGATGTGTAAAGTGCATTGGGTGGTTGGGCCGCGGGAAGTGGCCATGGTGAGGCCCTAGGCCAGACATTCCGCTCGATCCAGTTAATGCAGTTGTGTATGAGAATGGACTGTAGGAGTCTTAGGGAGTTACACAGATTTTAGGGGAAGTATTTTATGCGTCGCAAGCCACTAGGCATCCGAAGCCCGTCACAGGCAAGAAGCCCCAAACCCTAAACCTACATAATCCTTATAAACCCTCAACATCTTCAGGCCAAGGCTGCATAATGAGGGCAGTTGCAGCTGCTGCGTACGCCGCGCATGCCAGTGCTCCAAGCGACTGCTTTCCTAAAGGAACGTTTGCGGTAGGGATCAGTGCAGATCAGGGTATTGCGGTTCCTGAAGGCCCAAACCCTGAAGCATAGTGTCACTATGGTATCAGGCTATGAGCGTGCAGAGCCTCGCCTACTTGGGGGGGGGGGGGGGGGGGGGGGGGGGGGGTGAAGGTGGGCTTGCTTAAAGCGTGGACTGATAGCCGCGAAAGCCCCCCGGTCCTAGGAGCTGGAAGCTTCCGGAGTAGACGAGGCCTGCACAAGTAAACGCCCGAAAATACGGGGAGCATATCTACAACATGTGGAGACAGAATGTGACATACATATACATATATATATATACATATATATATACATAATATATACATATATATATATGTACACACATACATCTGTACACGCATCTCTTCAGCAATATTTCATATACGCGAGGGCGAGGCCCAAAGCTCCCTGCGAGCCTCTGAATCATGAGACTCCAAAACCCTTAAAATTATTGTTTGGTGTTGGGGTATGTTGGGATTGAGGGTCGAGGGAGCATTCCGAAAATTGTTTTGCCCTTTTTGTAGCTTAAGATACACAATCCTCACTTGAGGGGTATTGGGCGCTGTGGGTATCATGTCCCTTTTGAGCCCTTAACCGAAAGCCGTTTTGAATCCTTTCCCCGAGTGCGGGCCCTAACCCTAAACTTGCCCAAAACCGTAAAGCCCAAAAAGCAGTGACCACATGACAACTGCGGGCCTTTGTCCTTTGCGAAGATGCCCGTCAGAATGGTCCCTCCACACACCGCCATGTGGGGTTGTTCTGACGTAATTTCTGAGCACCTATAAAGCGAGGCCTTACATTTACTTTTAGGTTAACACGGACCATCATTTAGACAACGGGCCATGTCCTTGAAGTGTCAAAATAACAGGTCCCCGGCGTCCCCGGCTAATCGCACAGCCTGCAAATCCACCCATGCCGTGCAAGGCAAAAGCGTCCAGGGTGTCCTCTCAGAAGCTTCTTGCAGGCCAAGGGTTGCTATCGTGCCTCAAGGAAACTTGCCCCCACACAAGGGAAAAACGACAAAGGCACTCATTTGTCACAAGATTACAAAGGGCCTAAAAGTAGACCCCGAATATAAACGAGCACGGATGAGCACGTGGGCGGCTGGCAAAAGTGCATGTGCAGCCCAGCATCATCCACTAGCTGCACGCGGTTCATGATCTCCACCCATAAGAAGCACCAGGGAGCGCCAAGTGCACCTTAACGTGCAAACTTCAGAAGTCTTTAGAGCCCCTTAAAGAGCCCCTTTCAACCCTGAAGCTGCCCTAAAGGCCCTTAATTTCACGAGGAGCTTGGGAGTGCTTAGGTCGCACGGCCTAGGGCCTAGGGAGCTCCCAGAGGCTCCAAAGTGCACTGCCGTTGTGCTTTGGGGCTCATGTTTTGTGACAAAAAAAAGGGTTCAAGGGTTCAAGGCTTGGTTTGGGTTTGAACGTTTTGTGTCCACATCTGGAGTCTCACCTAATGTCGCCATTCAGGGC